>JAFBJS010002164.1:112383-145494 GCA_016785265.1 Paraplagusia blochii | reverse complement strand
TCAGTTTTGTTTTGCCCTGTGTTCAAAACGCCAACCCTTCAGTTAAGAATGAGTATTTTAAAGGAGAAGACAAGAAAATATTTTCCCCTAAGAAAAATCAGTGATCAGTGGGACTGAGGAAGGTGCAGTAAAGGAAGGAAACTGCAGGAAATAATAATATATTAGCTGTCCCCTAGCCACTAGGAGCAGTAAAGGCCCAAATAATTCCCATTTTGTTAAAAATCATAAAATCCCTCAATTAATACTAATTGATATTTACCTGTGCTGGTTGGAGAGTTGATTTCGTGGCGGATGCTTCTTCCTGTGAGGCTGGTGGACCTGCCAATCTCTCGTTGAGGTTCCAAAATGTCCCGGTACTTCGAAACCATGAGGACGGATATAAAGTAGACAACAGCTAGCGCTAGGAACTGGGCTTGCTTACTGTCATCCTACAAAAGATGACAAAATATTCAATAAGATCTCGTGTTTGTATTCATGGGATCAAGAATTAATAAGCTTTATTTCTCAGGTCACTGCAGACAATGAAAGTAAAATGAAGATGTAAGTAAAAAATAAATAAATAAATAAAAAAAAGAAGTATATATATATATGCATATGTACATGTACACAATATATATATAATTTTATATATTATATTTTATATTTATATATATTACATTTATAGAACAGTGAAGGACAGTGGATACATTAGTAGAAGAATGATCCTTTAGGGGAAACAAGGACAGACAGGATCGGGAATAAGGTCATTACAGGGACAACACAGACAGGAAGGTTTGGAGAAAAAGCTAGAGAAGCCAGATTGAGATGGTTTGGACATGTTCAGAGGAGGGACAGTGGATACATTGGTAGAAGAATGAACCTAGAGATGAAGCTACCAGGTAGGAGACAAAGAGGAGATTGATGGATGCAGTGAGGGAGGACATGGAGGTAGTTGGAGTCAGAGTAGAAGATACAGAGGACATGGGGAGATGGAAAACATTGATTCGCTGTGGCAACCCCTGAAAAAGGAACAAACCGAAAGGAAAAGAAGAATAAATATAACAACAGTTATCGATTTAAAGTGAGATGTAAATTATGCATTGTATTTAGTGTGTAAGTGTGTGTGTTTGGGGCGGGGCTAAAGGGTTATGTGGGGGGCAGTTATTCATGCCCCAAGTTGTATTTTTCAACCACACACACTCTGTTTATACACAGTGCACACAGCGCTGCTCACTCACCACATCTCTGAAAACAACAGCTCGCAGACGATTGATGTCGACATCCTGCAACAGCCTGTCTGGATCCTGCTGAATATGGAAGACCCGATGTCAGACGTGTTAAAGTTCTTGTCTCTCTCAGATATCATTTGTTTGAAGAGATCATTGTTGTTTTTCGCATTTGACTTGCGCATCAGTGTGAGTCCGCGCGGTACCTTGCTGGTGGTGGAGGCCGTGTGCAGGCTGTCCTGTGATTTGCTGCTCGCCAAGGACGACTTGCAGCTGCGATCTCTCTGCCTCTGCCTGCACTCCAGACAGTTCCGGACCGCAACGCAGCACACTGACCAACACAGAGGGAATGTGTAAGTGTCACAGGGTGCTGTAAAATTTGACATTTGGCAAAATGTCCTAACACTTTATATATGAAGAGTAACTGTCAGTCGGGGACATCTTTATTCTAAAGAATATATGATTTCCATGAATATCTTTAGATTCAAATAAACATTAACTTCACCATTTTCAGGAAAAATAGAAACTGCATGACAGTGAAGTTCCTATTTGTCTCTAATTGTCCATTACCTGTGATCAGGATAATTCTACTGTCAATATGTTCTTCTAATGAAAAGCCTGAGGAACAGGGTTTGAGACCAGATAATTATAGGAACTTACAAGTCAAGGCAGAAGCTTACATTTTAAGCCCTGATCTAAAATTGCATATTGGCATAGGCATCAAACAGGTGATTGTGTATTCATTTAAATTATAATATTATATATTTAGAAGAGGTAAGAAAATCAAAATATATATTTATATATACACCAACCTTTTTGCGCTAAGACCGGATAAATGTCTCCAACTATTTTTGCCGACCGGTCGTTAAGTTGTGGCAGATAAATACCCCTTAATAAAATTTAATTTACGGTGTTCTGAAATATTTTCCCACCTATAAAATCTTCCTACCCGAATTAACTGTGCATGGAAACAACAAGGATTTCTCAAGTGCACAGCCTGTAACTTTCTGCTACCAGACCGGTAGGTTAGACTCTTGTATCAATAACATCATTTTGAGTTTATTGTTGTTGTCTTCACTGAGAAAATATTTCCTAATCAAATATAGTTGCATTATCGATGATGGAATCGTAGAAATTCATCAAGTGGAAGTAACAGCCAGATGGGGCCAGTAGGAAACATTATTTCTCGAGGACCAGTACCGGTCCCCGGCCCAGTAATTGGGGACCACTGTACTACACCATTCAAAAGTTTGGAGTCACCTTATTTTTGCAAGAAAAACCCTCTTTTTCCACTTTTTGAAATACACTCTATCTATTGTTAATGTGGAACATGACTATTCCAGCTGCAAATGTCTGTTTTTTGGTGCAATATCTCCACAGTGTACTGAGGCTCATTTCCAGCAACAATCAGTCCAGTGTTCTCATGGTACAATGTGTTCAGAAGGATAATGCAAGATTAGAAAACCCTTGTGAAGTCACAGCCAGCGTGACTGCAATGCTGTAATTGCTGCAAATTGAGGAATTTAAAGGAGAAAATAATATTATTTTAAATATTGATCATTATTTCTAACCTTGTTAATTGTTTGACTAGAATTTCTAATAATTTTAAAACACTTGGTGGTAATTAAATAGGAAACGCTTCACGGGAAACAAACATGGGTGACCCCAAACTTTTCAACGGTAGTGTATATGCATTTAGAATAATAAAAATGGTCTATAAAGGTTGTCACACTTTGGGAAAAATGTTAAAAAAAAACTTTTTTTTTCTTAATAAAACTATCAAACTAATGCAGTTCTGCAGAGAATTAGTTTAAAAACGACGTTTAAGTCCCAGCTAAAACCTAAAATGATTGTAATAAATATATTGAAAAGATATTGAATTTAAATTGTTATTTTATGTTTTTTCATCTAATCAATATATTGACGATCTATATGTTTTATAGGCTAATTTAGATTAAATCTTAACAAAAAATTCCAAACAACGTAACAAATGAGCCTTCATGTTTTGTACCAATGTAGATAGCAATATATAAAACACACCCAGACGCAGACATTGTCTCATCAAGCCGCCAGAGGACATGTTCTTCTCTGCCTCAATCTCACTGAAGTTGAGGGAACTGGCGAACACCAGAACGTCCACCATGGCCATGAGTCGAGACAAGAATGTGACCGCCGTCTCTGAGGACATGCCCTGCGTCGCCTCGATGTTCTCCAAATCCGTCTGGTAACAGGGTGAACAAATACACACATGCTGGACGGTTAAAGCCGGCGTGAGAACCAACCCGTGGGGCAGATGATGATGGTCTGTGCTCTTGTGTTTTCCCTTGTGCAGGACACACCTTGTTTCATCAACAACACAAGCTCATACAACCCTGTCGTCATGCTGAAAGACAATCTAATGATGTGCTGCACACAATGCACTGAGTATATAGCCTGATGACACACAGAATGGTAACGGTGAGGTCGTGACACTCGCAGCGCAGCGCCTGGGCTCCAGGAGGAGCTGTTGTAGCCGAGACAGACGGGGCTAAAATACAACAAACCCAGTACTCTCACACTGACCTACTGTGCAGGTGCCTATTAAAATCAACTGGAAGGTAGGATGTCATTTGAACAGTTGTGATTGGTTGCATCTCTGCTGGTTTTACGCGCAGAGCAGTGGAGAGTGGACGGAGTGCAAGCTCGTCCACGTATTAGGGCACAGACAGTGGGTCGGGGGCAGGGGGTGGACAGACACACATAGTGGACACAGATAGGCTTAGGTGGGTGCTCTTAGCTCTTCGGGTGATGGTGAGTCTCAGGCTCATTACGCACCTCTGCCCCTGTGCCTCCTCCCCCTGGAACAGGGGCCACCTCCTCTCCCACTGACCCCCTCTGGGGTGGGACTCCTCTCGCCTTCATTAGTATTGATACAAATGGGACAGGCTTAGCGTTGCAACCTTCATAATGTCTGGTAAACTGGCATGCGTCTCTTTCTTTCATCTATCGTAACGGTTAAACACATCAGTAGCCTAACTCTGTATTTTTCATTTTTACAAACTATTTCTAGAAAAGCTGGTACACTTTGGAAATTAGCAATTTGGTTTATCTTTATTTATCAAGCAAACGTTCAATTCTTGCATTTAATCTAGTGAACAGGCTAATAGTTGTTGTACATATGTTTATTCATCCATCTTCAACTGCCACCCGAATTCCTCTGCACCATATTTTTTAGCTTTCCTGTGCGTGGTGAGCCCTCTGGAAGTTATGAAGGTCTGGAAGGTGATATGATCAGAACCATAACTTAAGTTAAGTCAAATCTATGGCTGTGTCTCTGACTGTTTAATGCTTTGTGGCAGTATCTAGAAAAAACATCCACTGCAAACAAACTCAGACGAGATCCCGTCAAAATAAACTTCCAGTCTATATCAGGGGTCTCAAACTCAAATAAATTGAGGGCCACTGCCCCCAGTATCATTTCACTTAGCTATCAACGTTACCTACAAAATCCCCAAACAACAGGAAATGAACCAGAAGGAAACAATGTGGAGAGTAAAGCTATAAAATATAAAAGCTAACTATATATTTACGGGCGAAGCACACTGTGATGTACTCTAGTACAGTACAGTACTTCAATCTGTGTAAATGTACATACTGTGATGGTTTGACGTTTAGATCATTACATTAAATTGATTTTCTGATCAACCTGCAAAATCAGCGTGTAGCAACACTGGTCTCCATGAATGAGAAAACAGCATTGGATGAAAGGAAAGTCGGAAACTGTGCAGTGAAACCTTTCGATAAATCTTGAGTGCTACGTAAAAATTTTACTTTCATATCAAGGAGGGGGCCACGAGACATCATTGCATGGGCCGCAAATGGCCCACGGGCCGCAAGTTTGAGACCCCTGGTCTATATGTACGCACAGTTGTCATGGTTTCATTCTATCAGTATTTTTCCCTAAATCACAGATGCAGCTTCCCCTTAAATAAAAAGCACAAAAAAAATCCTGATGAAAAAGACATATATACATCAAAAGTAGAATCTCAGATAGGGAAATTTGTAGTGAGGGACAATTCCTCAAGTTTGGACTCATCGCAGCTTGTAAAACCCAAGTCCTTAATGAATGCTCTTTTTGCATCAAGCTAAAACCCATAATCACGGAACGTTACCTTTATCACCGCTCCAGTCGTACTTCGCCTCAATCTTTTTTACCACGCTGCAGTCATCGACCTCTACAACCGTTTACTGCTCAGCCAACGATTTTTTTTAAAATGTCAATGAAAAGAGTTAACACTGGTTCTAGTAATTTACTATATTCTTTAAAGAAGTGTACCAGTTTTTCTGGAAATCAAGTTTGTAATCCATCCTCCTTTCTAATACAATGATCCCACACACAGCTCAGAAAATACATTAAAAATCCAAAAATATATCAACGTTCACTGTCAGCGTATCCAAACATTATAAGTAGGAACAGTCAAAAAGAAGCAGAGCTAATAAAAAAAATATGGATGTCAGACAGGCAGCGGTTAGTGTTAGTGTCAGTCACAATGGTAAATAAACCGGAACAGAGTGTTAGTGAAATAGGAAGAGAGAAGAAAACCACAACTTACAGTGTTGGAACTACTCTTAGAACTCTGCACATGCAAGAACGGACAAAAACAGAGACAAAAGAACGAGAAAGTACACAGAGTACACATAACAAAGAGAAAGAGGGAAGATGCGTTAAAATAAATAGCATATTAGTTTGACAAATTATATATACTTTGTTAATAGAGAGGGTTAGAAAAGAATGTTGAAAAAAAAAATAAAGCCAAACTGTTAGGAGTTAGACTGAAAATGATGCAGAGAGATATACCAATAATGAATCCACCCCAAAAGTCTGAAAATGTTTAATTCTTATTTTTTTTAGCAAAAATAAAATGTCAACATATTAACGTGTTAGTAATTGTGAAATTCAAAGATATGAAAATTAGGGTTTCAAAATGTATTAAAAAACTATAAAAATAAATCACTGCACTTGGCTACAGGGCCTGCAGTTTTGCCTCCAACCAGAGGGAGGAGTAGTGGAGCCACTTACAGAAGGGGAGGTGGCAGCAGACAGCAGAGGCAGGATGCCTCCACAGGCAATAATGATGTTGTCCACCATCTGAGAAATGAGGTGGATCGTGTTGTGAACAAAGATGATGTTTTCATTGCTGTTCACAAAATCCATCACGGACTTGGTGGAGTGGCTGGAAACAGGAGCGAGAAAAAAAGGGCGTAAATACAGCAGTATCCACAAAGAAGAGAAGACACTATTGTTTTCACTCTCTTTTCCATATGACACAACCGTGATACCAGAATAATGTTGGTGGGAAAATAGTGTTTTTGATAGAAATATTATCTTTTAGACTAATATGAATTCACCCTGGAATTAGAAATTTAAAAAAACTTTTTCTATTACACCTTAAAATATGCTTTTTGGCCAAAAAAAGAAAACCAATACTATACTTTTCGACTAAATGTTCACTGCATCTACTACTGGCATTTTTTTTCATTATAAGAATAATATCATTATTTTTTTTACACTTTGCAGCAGGGCTTTAAATCTGTTCATAGAACGAAAACCAGAATCAAAACTTTTGTTTTTTTTGCTTGGAACAGAAACGAAACCAGAAACATTACCATTTTTTTTTTTTGCTTGTATGAAACCAAAATACTTATCTTAAAATAATGGTAACCAAAAAAAAAAAAAATATTTGCAGAGAGTGATGTGAATCACAATGTCACAATGACAACAAGTTCCTTTCCTTTTCCTTCCTTTTCCTTTAATTTAACGACATTCAATATTTATTTGAAACATTGCAACCCTAACTTGATCATTTGTCTTTGCAGTGAAATGATTAAACATATCCTTTACCTGAGCTAAGTATTTCTAGTATTTTCCTTTTTTTACCTTCATTTGACTGATGCCGGTCATTGTATTTCGTTCTTTAAAATCCTGTGTGAACTACAATCAGAGTCATTGGTCTCCTAGTCTAGTCTATGGTGGACCCTACAATGACCTGATGAGGTTGACTTCCTGTGACGTTCACTGACTGAATGGAGAGAGTGGGTGGACCATCAGACTATATGGGGAGGACTGACTACCAACTACTGTCACATCTCAAAGACAACAATAAGAGGACAATATTAATATTAATATTAATATTGGAGTCTGTCAATATGGAAAATGTTAGTTTCAGACATGAGATCAATAAATATGTCCATGTTAATGATGGACTGGAAAACAATATTGTAAATGGGTAGAAACATATTATCAACATCCTGTCCAGTTAGACTACAGTATTTCTTTGATAAAGAAAAAACAAACTGGGCAGACATTCTGAGAATTCCATGCAACAACAAAAAAAAAATGTGTGAATGCAATGTCGAGGGATTTGGAGCCGGAATTAAGGGAAACCACAGGGGAAATTTGCCGAAAGATATTAGAAGAAGGTATACAGACATATTCAAAAACTTTTATATGCCAATCGAGAATTTTTATTTTATGATGGAACTGAAAACCAGAACAGTTGAAATACTGTTTCTGTTTGGAACAAACCAATTGGCAAAAAAAAATCTGGTTCAAAGCTTTGCTTAGCAGTGATGCTTAATCTTTAGTACCTTAGCCTGAGCATTAGTTAATAAAATATACATTTTAATGTAAATAGTCATTCTTCTTCTTTTTCCCCTCCTTTCAGTTTGTCCCTTTTTTCAGGGGTTTCCACAGCGAGTCAACATTTTCCATCTCCCTCTGTCCTCTGTATCCTCAACTCTAACTCCAACTACCTCCATGTCCTCCCTCACTGCATCCATCACTCTCCTCTTTGTCTCCTACCTGGTAGCTTGGATCATTCTTCTACCAATGTGTCCACTGTCCATCCTCTGAACATGTCTCTCTCTGACCATCTCAATCTGTCTTCTCTAGCTTTTCCAAACCTTCCTGTCTGTGTTGTCCCTCTAATCCCCTCATTCCTGATCCTGTCCATCCTAGTCATCGCTAAAAAGAACGTCACCCCTAAAGAGAACCTCAGCATCTTTAACTCCTCCACCTCCAGCACTCCCTCCGGTCTTCTGTCTATTCCTAGTGTCTCTAAACCATGACTCACCTTCCTCGTCTCTCTAGTGAAGTTTTCGATCTCAAAACCCTGTTGAATGTATTCTTGTCCCCCTTTAAAAGTTTGTACTTTTCTGATTTCTGGTAACCTACTTTCATGTCTTATCTGCATGAGGCACATATTCCCACTCACCTCCTCCACACGTGCACATCAGTCTCCAAGGCAAACAACAGGTCAGTGAGTAATCTCTGGTGCATAGGAGACCACTTGAATTCTGGGATGCGGAACATGGTGGTGCGAGGTCCTGGACTGAACTGTCTGCGCTGCTCCTCCGTCATCGGCATCCCTCTGAAACCCAAGTCAACACGTAGGTCGCGTTCCAGCTGTGACGCGGAACGACCGTGGAGGGCCTGCGACAGGGAGAAGATGCAGTTAGATACTGGAATGTCCGTTCATGTCTAGAGTTTTCCCTTCGTAATACAAAAATGTAATTTGTCAAAACAACATATCTGTATTTACTGACTTTCTTCAAGACTTTCTTCTCCAGTGTGGGCAGTGACACATTTGTGCTGACACAAACTCTTCATGGCTGAGATTGTTACAGTAATCATGCAGCCCATCACACTGGGACAGCAGTGTCCTCAGATATGGAGGATGACGGTGACTGTTCAGTCCCTGCGCTTACAGAATTTAACTACTCTATACATTGTGACAGAGTTCATTTCTGTCTAGAGTTGCATTTTTTTTTTTTTTTAGTCTTCTACTGCAAATCCACAACCATTGAACTGGGTCAAGGTCTGGACTGTGTGATGGATGATTCATCTGTGAAAAGGCTGAATCGTGTTCTGTGAACTACTTTGGTAACATTTAAATAAAATAAATTCTGTTGTATTTTGGGATTCTTTGGCCAAAAGTTCATTATTAGTCACCTGACCTCATTTTCGGAAAGATATTGTCGGTGAATTTCGACCAGAAGGAACCAGTGATCAAAACAACAGCCCCAGAATTCAGGTTCAGCATCTCCACTGACCAGACCAGAATATGTTTTCTTTATCTGATCGGCAATAACGTTCTCTTAGATCTAATCATTTTCACCATTTGTAAAAAAATCTATTTTTTTACTTACATTTGAAATATCTTTTTTTAAATTACCTTATTATGTAAAAAAAAGCCACCATTGGTAGCTGTTAATTATTTCTATTTTCTTTGCAAACTATTTTTCAAGTCACAACCTTTAATTTTAGGGCTCTTGGTGACCTACTGGTGAAGGAAGTGGACTTGGGTCCGCAAGGCCCAACGGTTCGAATCCCCTTACTGCCAAGTTACCACTGAGGTCCACTGAGAAAGGCACCGGACCCACTCGTCCCCGAGTGCTCAAAACTGACCACTGTTCAACTTTGGTGATGGGTTAAATACAGAGGTCACATGTGGTTGCCTTTAATTTAACGAAAATTCTATATTTATTTGAAACATTCCAACCCTAGTTTCATCATCTGTCTTTGCAGTGAAGTGATTAAATATATCCTGAACTATTTCTTTTTAGTATTTTTTCTGTTTTTCTTTTTTTACCTTCTTTTGACCTATGCAGGTCAGAAACCTTGAATACACCAATAAAGGACATCAAGTTGAAAATAATAAATAATAATTTTCTCACTGCATCAATAACTGCACTGCTGAGCTACAGCTGTGTTGGATTGTATTTCTGGCAGGTCAATGTCATTTGAGTTACAGATACTTCTTTCTCGATATCCCAACCAAGTCTATTTATATTTTATGAAACATAATGGAATCGCAGATAGTATTGAAATGCAGCTTTCACAGACTGATAAAAAGCATATATGTTACATTCCACTCGTCGATGATCAGTCAACCTGTGGATGTAACCTTGTCTCTTCTGCTGCAGTTCATCAACTGCTCAACAGTGTTTGTTCTTAGGCACATTAAAATATACAGTATATGTAATGCAATAATGCAATTATTTTGAAAATGTGTAGTCCAAGCATTAAACTTCTTAGTAAAGTTGGCCAACTTTGGAACTCAAAGAAACGTGCATAAACACACCTGCGTAGTTGCTGTAGTTTGTATCTTTTTGGTGTCCTTGTCTTTCCCGTCATCTGACCTCTCTGTATCAGAGGTGGTGCTGGCTGTGTCTCCACCTGTCTTGAGCCCCACAACTTCTCCCTCTGCACCTGCTGTGCCCTCCCCTTCTGGAAAATCTGATCTAGATGCTCCTTGGATCTGAGCTTGACTTTCTGCCCCAGCAATGGAGCTGATGTCAGCAAGAGGACTTTGGATTTTGAAGGGTCCGTCCTCTGGAAGTTCCCCAGTAGTGTGGCTCTGGTTCTGTAAATCAGATCCGCAGCTCGTCATGTGGGCCAGCAGGCTGAGGTCATCGCTGGCACTCGAGGTGGAGTGAGCCGGGACCGGGCCAGATGGAGTTGGAGGGGTTGGACTCGGCAAAACAAGGGGATCTGTAGCTGCGAGAGCCGGGAGCAGCTTCTCATCGACCTGGAGAGGATGTCAAGTGTCAGTATGAAAGTCCAAGGCATACGGCAGATCAGCAAAAACAATGTGGATGGTAATCTGAATTCATCTAAATCTTACTTTGCTGAAGAGGAATCCATTGTTGCTCGGGACACTGTCCTTCTCATCGGCCAATGTAATGAGTGGACCCATAGTTCCATCGTCCTCCAGGCTTACCCCTGAAAGACCCAGACTGGGTCCGATTCCAACTCCAGATGTTTGCGTGTCGTCTTTTTGCCCCAGATTCCCATTCATGTTCGGAACAACAGAGCAGTAAGCGCTATCCAGGAGGGAGTCCACCTCAACCAAAGGTCCATTCTCCATGCCTCCCCCACCTCCTCCAACCACACCCCCACCAAGGCCCTCGGGAGACAAGTCCAGGTCATCCAACTTCACCTCTGTCGCCTCCACTTTCTCTGCTTTAATGTCCACAAGCAAGTCATGGACCTCTACCCTCACCCCTGGACCTGCACTGTGCTCCACAGGTGTCAGGGCTTCTCCGTTGGGGCGCTTCACAGCGCCATCTGCAAGGAGGTTCCTCGAATCCCCACCGGTTCCCTCGCTGTATTCAGCCTCACTCTCAGGGGTCTGAGTCTGGGAGTTGTCGTCGATCTCCAGGTTGCCGTTAACAACAGGGGCGGGTGTAGCTGAGAGACCTGAGATGGTGGATACTGAGCCTTTCTTCCCCTTCTTCATGTTTTCCTCCTCTTGGCGTTGGTACTCCTCGTACATCTTGGCTAAGTATTCTTTATGAGCTTCATAAGTCACCTGTGAAACATGATCGAGGCAGCGATCAGACATGAGGATTTACATGAAACTCGACGTACCGAAAATTTATCCCGGTCTTACCTTGGAGTGTGCAATGGAGAGGGTATCCACCCAAACTCGCCACCCACCCCACTCATATTTGATGGCATGGTAGAGCAGAATCCTGAATATGTTGTACACCATCTCAGTGATCTTCTGCTCTTCTGGGTTCTTTGGGTTTATGTACCCTAGGGAGAACATCCAATCCTGCCACACAGAGCACTGCAGCAGGCACCTGGTACGACACAACACAGAGTTAGCTCGGATTATATGAAAAAAAAACAACAAAAAAAAAACCACATTGTTTGAAGAGAGACTTGAGGGGCAGACATTTGTGCGTTCTTACCGCCGGTTTTCACGACTGTTGCTGAAGAGTTTGATCATGTCGGACAGGAAGAGTCTCCTGACTTCCATCAGCTCAGCACTGGGAGTGGAGTTCTTCAGGAGAGTGGCAACTACTTTTAATATCACTTTGAAAGAAGCACAAAAAAACACAACATTGTTAGAAACATAAGACTCAAATGGACTGCTAAAACTTAGATTTTGCATTTTTTGTTAAATGTCTCATACTATTTTTCGGACCGGTCATTAAGTTGTGGCAGTAATTACACCTTTATAAAATGAAATGTCAGGTGTTCTGAAATATTTTCCTACCTATAAAATATTCCTACCCGAATTAACTGTGCACGGGCACAACAAGGATTTCTCAAGTGCACACAGCCTATAACTTTCTGCTACCAGACCGGTATAAAAAGTTCGAATCTTGTATCAATGACAAAAGGAAACATTACTTCTCTGCGGCCCGGCTCCAGTTCACCCATGTACCGGTACCAGTCCTAGGCCCAGTGGTTAGGGACCACTGCTCTAATACACTACCATATCTGATGGTGTAAGCACTTGGTGTGGAAGTTAGTACTGACAGAATATTCTCTCTAGACAAAACAGTGCAGTGAATCACTTTCAAGAGAAATGGAACCATCAAAGTGCATGAATTCCTTTCCGCAGGCTTAAAGCTACAGATCTGGTCTTTCATGGTGAGACCAAATGGAAATCCTAACATCTACAACACAGCATTCTGTTCACTCCATGGCAACTGTTTTGATTCTTCTTTTGAACATTGCTTTCTCTTGGCCTCACTCAAAACAACATCTGTAAACCAGTCTTAATGAGACGACAGAACAGAAATAAACACCACTATCGAATACTTTTCTGCCACTCCTGACTTTGTCAGATTTTGGTCTCCTTAAAACTGCAACAATCGCAATTAGAACAACATTTTATGATATGTTATGCTATGCTACGCTATGTTATGTTATGTTATGTTATGTTGTGTTGTGTTGTGTTGTGTTGTGTTGTGTTGTGTTGTGTTATGTTATGTTATGTTATGTTATGACTTACTGGGATTCTGGATCTTGACAGTGGAGTCAGGCTCAGGGTGTGGTTTGTGGACCACCTGGGTACAGACCTGTTCTGTCAGAATCTGGACATTAAAAAAAGAAGACACAAAGTCATCAATGGAGCAGACAGAGTAGAACATTGGTTCACACCCGCATGTGAGAACAATGTGAAAAGAACAGAGCTTAACAATCACCTACCTCATACAGAGTGTTGTAGGTGGTGATAGAGACGGTGTTGGTGTGCATCATCAGCCGCTCCCCCAGCAGTGTGAAAAGACTGTGTGTGTGCATGATCTCCACCTTCCTCCTGCAGCAGAAATAACACATTCACACACACACACACACACACACACACACAGAAAGCTTGTCATTCATTTCAAAACTTGTGACAGCCCTGGCTGACATTGATTGTCACTGGTCTGATGACATGTGAGCCTGTCATTTTCTGATAGGACCAAACAGATATTAATACCAACCAAGGGAAATGAACAACAGCAGCTTCACTACAGGAGGTTGCATTAGTTATTTTGGCTGCAGACCTGGGGGAAACACTATTGGCGTTAATTAAATCCAAATGCAATGACCTTTAATCAAGCTTATAAAATGTACATTTTTTTTTTCACAAAGTGAATAATATCTGATGGCGTGACATTCTACCCACAAAAACAAATGTCCAATGTCATCTAATTTGGGTTCGTTGTAATGAGACAGCACGGAGGGAATAAATTGCACGTCAAAGAAACGACCAGATCTAAGGTTCATTTGTCACAATTTTCCTCATGAGAGAAAATGTTACACAGAGTGATTTAAGTCTTTAGTTCATGTTCGTTTCATTAGTAATATGTGAAATGAATGACAGGTTCTTTAAGGTAAAAGACTTAATGTAAGTTTTTAAATGAATAAAACAACCACCATCTCCAGTCTGTATGAGTGGTTGTCACTTTATGGAAAAGAAAAACAGCAACAAAGTACAGATTTCTCTCCACTACACTTTAGGTGTTAATGTGTATGATTAAATAGCACAAGGAAATCAAGATGATTGATGATGATTTTTTTTATTATTCCTTATAAATAATTTTGTAAGGACTTGTGAAAAATGTGGATGAGTCACCATGGTAACACATGACTTCTTTCACTAAATTTACTGCATCATAATATGTTTTGGTCTGGACAGTTTTAGTACTGTCCCACTTCCTGTGGGCTCACCACCCACTGGAAGGCTCACAATATGGTGCAATGTGATTTGGGTGGAGCCAGCTACCCCTGCGACTCGGCAACGAACAGTAGATGAATGAATGAGTGAATAATTTGTTTTGCAATATTCTGATCAAACTATTGCAAGTTTCGTGTGATCAATGTTTACTCCTGTAAGAGTAACTTGATTTAACTTGTCAGAATTACTTCATTTGGTGGTCACTACCTACGAGCTGGACATTGTGTCATTGTGAGATTGTGATCCCTGCCACTACACACAACAAAATGTGTTAATTCTGCATTCAACCCATCACCAAAGTGAACAGTGGGCAGCATCGAGCACTTGGGGAGGAGTGGGTGGGAACAGCACCATGCTCAGTGGACCTTAGACGTCATTTGGCAGCTGGTGGACTTGAACCAGAAACCCTGTGGACCCAGGACCACTTCCTTAATCACTAATCCAGCACTGCCCCCGTTAGCTCTGATTATCTTTCACGTGTTCACATGTTTGTGGCAGTGGTGGCCTAGCTGTTAGGAAACAGACTTCAGTCCACCAGCTGAGGAGCTCTGAGCATAGCACTGTCCCGACCCATATACCTTCCAATGGGCTCTCCACCCACAGGAAGGCTCACAGTGTGATTTGGGTGGCAGTGGTGGAGACTTCTGCCCCTCAGACCTAGTTAAGAAGATGAAGATGAATGAATGAATCTTCAGACAAACCAACCATTGTTATAACCGAAGGTTATTTTCTTTTCCATCAAAACTATAGTTCTAATACAAAACTATCAAATATATTGACAATCACCTTTTTAATAAAACCATGTGAACTGAACTTGTGGGTTAAATTCCTCACCTAGAGTGAACCTGTAAAGGGACCAGTGGAATAAAACCCCCCAGGGTTTTATCCAATGGAGCTATAAATGAACATTGTCTTTTCCCAGTGTTTTAATAAAACCAAAATGTGTGTCTGGCTTGGCAACAAAATTGAATTATATCATTCTTACTGTCTAACCTAAAAGGTTTTTTTGGTTTTTCGTACATTCAATGCTTTTATTTTGGAAGTCTGCAGCCCAGAAACAGACGGGGAATAGGTTCTTGTAGAGACTGTAGCATCTGTGTTATGATTCTTTGTAATTGTTGGCTTGCTGCTCACTCAGGACATTTGTTTTTTCTTAGTCTAAACTACCTGAGTGTTTGTTTTCATATGCAAAATGCAAATATACCTTTTTGTATTATATTTTGCCATTAAATAAAATTGAATTTCTGATGTTCTGAAATATTTTCCTACCAATAAAATCTTCCTACCCAAATTAACTGTACATGGGCACAACAAGGATTTCTCAAGTGCACACAGCCTATAACTTTCTCCTACCAGACCAGATTCTGCGCCATTTTGAGTTTATTGTTGTTGTCTTAACAGAGAGAATATTTCCTAATCAAATATAGTTCCATTATTGATGATGGAATCCTAGCCATTCTGTTGTTCAGTTCTTTTGTTGATATGGGTATGGATCAAGTGGAAGTAATAGCCAGATGGACCCAAAAGGAAACATTGTTTCTCTGCGTCCCGGCACCAATTCACCCACGGACCAGTACTTGTCTGCGGCCCAGTGGTTGGGAAACACTGTTCTTAATTACTAACAGTCAATAAGAGAATGGATGGGAGGAGTAGAACAGGAGGTGGAAAATTTGCCCAAACTAATCACAACAAAATAATCTTAATTAGTTTCTCCTGACAACTCAGGGGTTGAAAAAATATTTTCTGATTAAACTCTAATTTTACATTTTTTTTTCTTCTCTGTTCTACAGTAGGAAATATAGGGCAAAAAATGGCAATTAAAATAAGGAGTGCTGCTGAAGGAGCAGGGCTCAGGTGCAGGTATCATATCAGCTCCCATGATGAGCGGTGGAAGACATGAACGTCACATGGGATGAATAAATCCCACAGCCTTCATCGCTGCTCATCAAGGTTGCCCCCTCCCTCCCTGCCTCCACAGAGCATGCTGTCAGAATTATTATTCCGCTTCGATGTGATGACGAGAGCAATATCCTCAAGAACACACACACACACACACACACACACAAAACAAACAGTCCTTCGGCTCTGGAGACTGCACTGCTGTTGTTTCCCATGTCTTTTCTCTCACTGCAGTGTTTTCTTTTTTCTCGTCCGTTCTTTCTTTTACACCTGAATGCGCGGCCTTTCAAGCTTACAAGTGGCTTGTGTTTCTATCTGTAACAGATAATAAAGAGACAAATGGCACAGAAAGCACCGAGAGATAAAGGAGCGCTCACTTGTGACCGAGGTGCTTGAGGAAATAGCCCAGGACTTTCAGGGCCTGGACCCGGATACTCTCGCTCTTGGAGGCCAGGAGTTTGCAGATGACCCTGCAAACAGGCAAAACAAAAACAATAGGGGTTATAGTTAAAGCAGTGAAGTACCATTCTTTGTGATTATACAGTTAATATGAAGAAAAAGAGGGTATTGATTCCTAACTTGAGATTTTCAAGCGTGTCAGCCTGTTAAAAATGACCTTAACGATTAATCCAATATGAATATTTAATTTTATGCCACGTTTTCTCAAAAATGATAAAGCGCTCAAACCCCGTCCAGGTTTTCGAGGAAGAACAGAGCACAAGTTCAGCAGCCTTGAAAAGAAATACATGCCTTAACTGCCTCATTAGACAAGAAGCAAGACGGCTACGGCAATTTTTAGAAATTTATCAAGAGGCCATCGATGCGACTGACCACGAAATCCTGAAGCAAAGGCTCATTAATCTGAAACTGACACAACACGGTCCACCAGTTTGACAGTTACCTATGGGCCAGATCTTAAATCCACTCAAAACTGAGAAAACTGCACTGCTCTTCATGGATAGTATTTATTTCAGCCTTTTTCATTTAAACACAGCAAAAGCGAATCAATCAATGAGCACACTTCAGTGGTAGCAGTAGTTTCTCTGCCCTCTGCTGCTATTTTCTTTTCTCCTGATCATTACATGTCAATTATACAACGGTCAGTACTGGGTACCACAGGGCAGCCGTACCCATTAAGTGGAAGGTTCTCCCAAAAGTAATAGTATAATGTATTGACATTTTTATATTGCGTTTTTTAATTTGCAGAAGATCGGATGGCATCACCTGGATTTGACAACCACTTCCAATCTGAGCCTACAGGGGGTAGCGTAGCACCCTAATAGGAAGGAAAACCTAATTTGCAAGCAGATTTCAAATTAAATACAAGACACGTTTTAATTGGAATTGATAATCGTCTGCGTCTCGCACATGGAACGGATTCATACCTATGAAATCGGGCTGGTTCACAAGAAGGTTGTACTTGCAAATTTGCTACTTGAGGAGAAAGAGGGGGCGGGTGCATGTTGTATGTTTACCAATACGATGCTGATTTACAGCTCACTCTGCCTTTAAGTTAACGTGGCGTGGAAAGAACCGCATTGGGCATCTGTAAAGTTAATCTTCTAATCGCGGATGTAACAACATTCACCTTATTCCATTTCTCTGATCAAACGCAGGGATCATGGAGGCCGGGTGTTCAGACATTAGAGCCACCAGGAGCTGGAGCACATCGTGGATGTTCTCATCCTGGAGAGAAAAAAAAAGGAACAAAAGTCACCCAGGTGAACAGGAGGAGAAGAACAGGAGGAGGAGAAGGATGAGGAAACCTGGCTAAACTGATTAAATAGAGGGACAGGAGGACAAAGGGAGAGGGAGATGTATGGGTGGACATGGAGGGGGGAGGGAGCATGTGGCATTATAAAGCAAGAATAGATGTAATTGTTACAGAGGAGTACATTCTGTTCACTCCATTGTTGCGCCATTTTTCATGCTGTCACAGCGGCCGAGCTGACTCACACTCTCACTCGTTTAAGTGGACCATAACTCCAGCCCACAAATTAAAATGCCCATTTTGCCACCAGCTCCACTCAACCTCTCTCTCTCTCTCTCTCTCTGGCTCTCACAGTCCCCTGCTTTACCTCATGCATGGTCAGTAGGTAGTTAAGAATGCTCTGCAGCTCGTCCTCCTTTACGCCCCGGTCCTGCGACAAACAGACAGTGTCTTTCAGCGTCAACAGAAAAAAAAAAAAAAAAAAAGAATTCTTTCACATCCTATTAACCTCCGGAGCGCCGACATACAAATGCAGGAACAAGCTGCGGTGCTGATCTGTGATGCAGTATTATTCACACACAAGCACAATTTTAAATTAGGCAAATGCTTCCCTGGAGGGACAGTGGAGGAAAAAAAAAAAAAAAGGCTGAATTCATACAATTGTGTTGGAGATAATGGCTTTCGCTGGATTTTTACCTTCAGTATGAGCTGTTTGAGGAAGAGGAGCATGAAGGCCCGGAGGGAAATGATCTCTTTCTGGGAAGGCCGAGGTCCAGCTGCACAAACACAGCCAAACCAGAGTGTTATTTCTTCCAAGAATTAATAATTTCTTTCATAAAAGATACCGATCAGACTAATCAGTCTTTAATTCAGGTTGAGCGAGTCCAACTGTTTACCCCGAAGAGCAATGAGAGACGCAATTAAACAAACAGTCGCAGTCGCACAATGGGCTCGCACTGTGAGCTGTAATTAAATTAGTCATTAACTTTAAAGGCAATATGGCGAGTCAGACATTTTTAGTCGTGGGAACACGAATGACTCGAAACCCGACAAAGAAAATGAGCTAACTGGAAATAAACGGGTAACGAAAACATAATATTGACTTCATCAGTGCTTCAACCGAAAAAAGGCTCTTCTCATGTTAAAATATAAAGTCACAATTCCAGCATTTTCAACACAGGAAGGCTCACAGTGCGAAGCAGCGGGATTTGGGTGCCAGTCATGGAGACTACTGCCCCCTGAGACCCAGAGAAGGATAAGAGGACAAAGATGATTGTTTTTATTTAAAATACTTGAAAAAATATAAATAAATAAAACATAAAAAAAATAAAATATATATATAAAAAATATGAATAAATAATCATTTACTTTGAAAAATGAATTCTATCATTTAGGATGCAGGATTCTAATCTATATCTATATGTTATTTGCCTTTTCTGAATATTGTGAAGGATATTTTCCAACTATTGAAGTGGTCATGGCAGTGGTGGCCTAAGGGTTAGGGAAGCAGACTTGGGTTCTCAAAGCTTCTGGTTCGAATCCACCAGCTGCTGACCTACATAACTTCCAGTGGGCTCATCACCCACAGAAAGGCCTCTGTCATGGAGACGGCTGCCCCTGGGGCAACGGGGCAACAGATAAATGGACGAAAATGAATTCATGAATAAATAGTCTTGTCTGCACATTAAACCCCCCTTGCTTTCTGCATTTTTGTAGTTTAATTTCCATATTGTGAAATAACAAGTTACCAAATGCAAATGTATTGCTTTTTAAAAGTTTATATAAATATATATTTATTCCCATCTTGGATAAATGGTGAGGGTTGTATCAGGAAGGTCATCCAGGATAAAACTTTGGCCAAATCCATGCTGCGAGTCAATAATTCAAATTCCACACCAGGTCAATCCAGCAAGAGTGCTGTTGACTATTTACAGCAAGGGTAAGAAACCTGCAGCCATGGCCGCCCTTTGTAGATACTGTTTGACATCCCTGACTTACATGGTACTGTTGGACACTGTTGGTCCGAGACAGAGAAGTAGAAGAGTGCACTATGTCTTTTCCTTGTTCATGCAAACACATAATAACACCAGCAAAGCGTTTATCCCAAACTATGCAAAAAGGAAACTGACAGCTGCACTCGTTGGCACCGAAATCCAACCGATGTAATTGTGTTTCATTGGTTTCTGAGGTGTTTAATGTCTGTGCCAGATACACAGGGGCTCATAGTCAATGATGAATTGGCTCAAAATGGCTGCCAAATAACCCTCTGAGGGAATACCGTGTCAAACAGAGCAAAACTGCATCGATTCAGATCAAAGCAAGACTGATGTGAGATCCTAAACCCACTTCCCTCCCACACTCACCCAAATGTTTCCCTTTATGCTCCCGCTGCATGCCGTTAAAAACTGACTCTGTCATTTGCGTCTCTCTGCTTCTCCCCGCAAGTCATCGACAAACGCACGCAACACAATCACAATCTTTAGAAGAACATGTCATTCCAAGCCAGGGAACGATGGGAACATTCTAAGACTTTTTTTCCTGCGTCAGGATCTTTACAGAGCGATCCGATGGCGAAAGTTAGGCTGAGCGAGTGAAGCGGAGTCACTGAAGACGGAAGACGGACGAGAGTGTGTCTCTCTGGCACTGATTCATCAGAGTGTGAACATGTCTCAGTCGGTTCACCCTAATCCTGGGTGGGAAAAGTCAAAACAGCACAAGGGGACGGAGCCCAGCAATTCATCATCTGTCAGACTATAAACGTATGGGTGAAGTGGTGACTCTGACCATCCATTATGATTACGAGGCAGCTCCATGTAAGTGAGTGCATTTTAACAACAAGTTCAATTCCCTCTTAAGAGTCCCTTGATAACAGAGTGTTAGGAGGAAGCCTGTAATCAGTCAACTGCGTACCTGAAGCAGGTGTCATTACTACGTCTGCTCCTGGTTTTTTAAGACTTTCTTTTTCCTCTTTTCTTCTTGTCTCATCTGAGGCAATTACAGCTAAAACATTTTCTAACCTGTGTTTTTGTAAAGGCCACTGTCATGCAAAATTATTCGGGACCTCTCCGCTAACCTCTACCTTTGAAGAGGCAACTGTTTGTGCTACTAAAAATGATGCAGTGTGTGGGCTTGAGAAAATTAAAGATAACAGATTCATCCAATACAATGGTCTTATTCAAAGACTTCAATATCAAGCTAAAAGCAAATACCAGGTAGAAATGAATGTTTTCTTGTTGTTGTTGTTGTCAAAACAACAGATATTTTGATTACTTAAAATTTAAGCTTTGACAGACTTATTACTATCTCTCTTCTCACTTGTATCTATTGTTTGACAAAAAATGGCTAAATAATCTAAAAACTAAAGCAAACATTCACGTTATGCTTGCAGTGTGCCTATATATCGTTATTTAGACCAAGCACTTCTCCTCTCAGCTACTCCCATATTTTGGGGTTGTCACGGCGATTGAAAGTTTCCCATTTCCCCCTGTACTCTGTGTCTTTTATTCTACACTACGTCCATGTCCTCCCTCACTGCATCCATCAATCTTCTCTTTGTCTCCTACCTGGTAGCTCCATCTCTAGGATCATTCTTCTACCAATCTATCCACTGTCCCTCCTCTGGACATGTCCAAACCATCTCAATCTGGCTTCTCTAGTGTTTTCTCCAACCTTCCTGTCTGTGTTGTCCCTCTAATCACCTCATTCCTGATCCTGTCCATCCTTGTCTATCCTGTAGAGAAAATCAGCATCTTTAACTCCTTCACTTCCAGCTCTGTCTCCTGTCTTCTACCTATTCCTAGTGTCTCTAATCCATCCATCATGGCTGGTCTCACAAGTGTCCTGTAAACAACTTTCCCTTCATCTTAGCTGACTCTCTTCTACTACTGAGTCTTTTCTCCAGTTGTCCCATCCTGTCTGTACTCTCTTCTTCTCCTCTCTTCCACAGTCTCCACTGCTCTAAACTGTTGATCTTCAGTATCTAAACTCCTCCACCTTCACAACCTCTGCTCCTTGTAACCTCATCCAAGACCCACCACAAAAAGGAAAAATATCTTTATATTTTATATTATCTATGTATATATTTACCCTTAACTGACTTATCTCCCTAGCCTGTAGTAGCCCTTCCAACACAGTTCTATGACAGCAGAGCTGGAGAATGGAAATATAAGACAGACAGATCACTTTAAATTAAATACACAACCATTGAGAAAGAAAAAACACAAAGGACAACAACACTGCTGCATCATTGGACACAGGGAAAGATCCTGGTATTTGTTTCACAAAATAAACAACCCAATTTCAGAAAGGTTTACGAAGCTGAGCTGAGACCAAGGACAGAAAGAGAACACGGGTGTTCATACTGACCGAGATGGACAGACCATAAATGAAGGACAGTATTGTAAAAAAAAAAAATAAAGGATGTTAACTGTTATAGTTTATAAGGCCTTATACTATGGTGAACTGTTACCAAACACAGGAGACAAAACTCAACAAATGAGACGCAATGGACAGACACTACTGTAGGAGAAGCTGTGAGGCTCCAAGATGGATCAGCCAATCAGAGTGAGGATCAGAGCATGATCAATGCTGTGTTTGAGTCTTGGTAGGTTTTTTAGTTTACACATGTTCTATCTATCCATCCATCCATATATATTTATATATTTTATATATACAATTAATTGTATATACATATACAAGTATATATATATACAATTGATAGTATAGTATATAAAGTATATATATATATATACAATTGATAGAATGTGAATTTGCAAGTACTGGTTTTTTCGTTCCCATGGCGATGCTAGATGCAGTCTGGGGACTTAATAGGTGGAGATCTGAGATAAGGTGGAGGTGTAATAAAGCTAATCTCTGGTTCTGTCTTGGTTTTCTGGATCTGATGCGAAGCGACATAGCGTTAACACATTCGCTCTTGTTAGGAAGGCAGAGGAAATATCAATCAATGACCTGACAGTGAGATGTGTTCGGAATATGATTCCCTGTATCTGTTCAATTTTCCATCCGCTTCCCCGGAAACCATGGCCCTGCATGTTAACGTGAGATTTTTTTTTAAAGATACATAGAAAATACAGGCTTTGATTTCAGCACTTGTGAAGTAATTAATGAGGACAGGTCTATGTATTCAGGTAGAACGGTTCCCAAACGCAATATATTCTATGGTATTGAGCCGCATAAAAATGTCAGTTGATGAAACTCACAGGCTTTACTGTCTGCAGCTACAAGAAAATCTCACGAGAAGATTCCGGTTTCTAACTGTGAGGATTTTTGCCCCATTTATGCAGTGAAGCATCTGTGCAGAGACCAGAAAACACAAGCCACCATGTTTACCCCTCCTTCACCAAACTTTATAATTGGCATTGTTTAGTCAAGGAGGAAACGTTGGCCTAGCATTGGTGGTAGTCAGACTAATCCATCAGACTGTCAACAGTGATTCCTCACTACACCAAATATGGTTTTTCCTGCTGCAGAATCCTTGTGCTATGATGGAAACACCTATGATTTTAGCATTAGGATAATAATCTTTTGAGGTTTTTTTTTTTTTTTTTTTATGACAAACTAATTTTTCCAAAGGGGTGGGAGGTCACATCAACAATACAATTTCTTTGAAAGGCCGGTTGTAAAGGACACACTTGAGATGTAATTATATATTAATACATGTTACTGCAGTTTATTATATTGTATTTAAGTAACTAATATTGTTCATTGTTGTGTAAAAAATATTTTTTTTATTTATCCGGTAAAAAAACTTTGTAAGCTTGTGCGGGCCATACAAAATTAATTTGCAGACCACATTTGGCTCCCGGACCATAAGTTTGACATATATGCCATATATGTTATGTTATTTATATACAGTATTATATATTTCAGTCAGCTCACGACTCACAGGAAGGCTTAGAGTGTGGTGCAATTTGATTTGGGTGTCAGTGGTGGAGACTGCTGCCCCTGAGACCCCGGCGACAGATAAGAGAATAAAGAGGAATTAATATATATTATACACATTCAATTTATACATATATACATTATAGGTATTTTATTTTTTTAATCCACAAATTTTTTTTTAAAAACTGCAGTCAACTTAGTTTTACAAGTTTACTTTTTACTTTACAGCACATGTGTCAAACCCAAGGCCTGGGGGCCAAATGTGGCCTGCCGAGTCATTTAATGTGGCCTGCAAGATATTTCACCTGGAAAAATACTACTTTATACTTTCTATGAATGCAGTAAATTAGTGAAAATAAAGTGCATTTTGTACCGAATGACCTACACACTGGTACTGGTACTGAAATTCATGTTGATTTATAAAATAATGTATGTATTTTAATGAAAATTGTGACCAGTAGAATATTGGTAGCGTCTGACATTAGGATCCTTTTTGCATTCGACCTCCTTAGAACGAAGGAAAAACTCTGGCAGAGGCCAAGAAAAATTTCACATCTCAAAAAATGCTAAATTCCCGACACGCCGTATGCATTATTCAGCACGGACCTTTCTCCAGTGACGTCTTTGCTTTGGAAAAAGGTCTGACGCTTCTGTAAATTCCACTAATGGAAAGACACCGTCTACATTTCACAGATGTAGGCTTGAATCACGCCCTACATCCAGCTGATTGCTCGGGTTTCCTGTTTTGCATGCAACATTACACTCTATGGACTCATGTCAGTTGATTTTCCATTAAATAGGAAAAAAAGGAACTCTCGGAACGAAACAATGAAACGCCGTCTCCTGGGTGAGATTCAGGAGAACGTCAAACACCTTTAACATCCAACTATCTACTCTTTCAGCCCAGACTGTTAAACGAGAAATATTTTATTATATTTTTTGGTTACATTTCACTAGTTCTGAGCCAGTAATTGTAGGTTAGGTTTCTGACATGTTTCTGAAGCAATAATACGCTGAAAGTTCCAATATTTGTACAATGCATAGAGGCTTCAGGATAAATTCTTCTTTTGTATTTTATTATGTCTGCAAATAATGGTAATATTATTCTTCTTAGTTCGTCAATCCAATCATGTCTTCAACAGGAGGTCTGCAAACGAAAGGTTGTGCACGAAGCTGTGGAGAATGTGCCGTGTCTCTCCAAGGAAATTTTGAGATGTTTCAGGGCCAGATAAGAAAAAGCACATCAAAACAACCACATTTCAATATATTTATAACCTTTGTGTCCAAGGGAAATTGCAAATCTTATTTATTATCAATGGAAGTTTTAAGGAAAGGTGTTGGTGAGTTGGGTGTAGTTAACGAAACTATTTTCTGCAAAAGTTTTTGACAAATAGGGCATATTATTGAAAACGTTTCACCTCTCATCTAAGAGGCTTCTTCAGTTCTAACTGTTAGTGGGGAGTAACAGAAGTTCTATGCTGTGAGTGAGGAGTAAGGGGTGTTTCAGGTCCCTCCTGTTGGGTGGACCTGGGGACACCTGTGAAGTGTGATACCAGTCGTTGGGTGGGTCTTGATGGGTCGTTACCGTCATTGTTGGAGTGGTTTTGGTCACACGGCACGTTGATGTGAGAAACTGGTTGCTGAGGGTGGAATCTTTTGGGTATTGTTCCCATAAGGACTTTGTAGGTGGGTGAGAGGTTATGTCTCAAACCACCACCGCTGTTGAGGGATGGTTTTTTCCAGGTTGACAAAAATGGCTTCGTTTACACCTCATCTGTCTTCCCTGGCAAAGATTTGAACATCTTTGTCCTCAAAAGTGTAATCTGTGGCCTTCAAATGTAGGTGGACGGCTAAGTCCTGACCAGAGAAAGCGGTCCTCCGGTGTTGGGCCATGTCCTGCACACTGCCCACTACACTGAACGGCATAAACCACTATGTCCAGCTTGTGTCTTGGAATCCTGTCTTCTTCTCACTCACATGATATGGATTCTGTTACTCCCTACTAACAGTTAGAAATGAAGAAAATATTGAATAAAAGTGAAATATTTTCTGCAAAAACTTCCAGTTGCTTAACAAAACCCCAAACCCTTGACCATGACCTGGATACCGAAAACCGTTATTAACGTCTTTCAGACATTTTTCTTTTCTTTTCTTTTCTTTTTGTTCAAATTTCAATGACCTGGGAATGCAATACTGTGAAATCTAAACGTTGATAAATGTAGACAAAATCAAATTTAATCAGTTTTGTCCCTACAATCTACACTTTGGTAAGATGGCTCCCTACACCAACACCTTTGGAGTGCTTTAGCTTGGAAAATGCAATATATGGTGGCAAATTCCGAGTTCCATTTTCCAACGCGTCCCAATCAGAGAACATGTTTACGTCATGTTCAGGTCACATTCCAGCTGATGAGTTGTTAATTGGTTGCAGGGCAGTTAAGTTTGTGAAACCTGTGTTGAGTAACACTCCACTGAGAAGTGAAATCCATGTTTTCTCCACCACGGAGATGCAGCATATGGTGAGTCTGAGACTGTCTTTAACCAAATGCAGAGTTAAAATATTTCTCACAAGTGTGAAGTGTCAACAGGAGCTGCTGGAGGCAATATTTTTGGAGGAGAGGAAACTAACTTAACTGAAAAAAACAAACCAATAAACCAACTGAAGACATATGAGACCCAAATATTGAAAGTATAAATTTTACACTGCATATAAGGAATGAATATTGATATCTTACTGCAAAAGTGGAGCACTGGGAAATTAGAATAAAGAAAAAAAAAATCTTCAAAGTTTATGGACTGAAACAATGTTGTAAGAGTCCAAAGAATCAATAGAACACATTCAAAGATAAATGAGTAATTCATTTATTCATCGTCATTCTTATCCATTGCTAGGGGCAGCAGTCTCCACCACTGACACCCAAATCACACTGCACGATACTGTGAGCCTTCCTGTGGGTGGTGAGCCCACTAGTTGGTTTTCAATGACTCTTATATTTATACTTAAAACCTGTTTGGTCTGTCAACTGTACTTTACGAGACAGCTGCTTGTGTGTGTGCACGTGTTAGCCTACCTAGACCTTTGGGGTTGATTCCACTGCACTCCAGAGGGTTGATGGCCCAGTAGTAGTACTTCAGAGTGTGCATCAGCTGCAGGACGGTGCCCACACGGCGAATGGTGGTGTAGATGGTGGCGGTGCCGATGAACTCAGACGAAAGGTACGTATACAGAGAGAGCTGCACCTGAATGGGAAAGAATGAACAAAAGTCAATAGATTTGTCACTGACAGACAGACAGACAGACTGATAGCTAGCTTGCTAGCTAGCTAGATAAATGGGTAGATGGATGGATGGAAGGATGAATGGATAGATAGATAGATAGATAGATAGATAGATAGATAGATAGATAGATAGATAGACAGATAGATAGATAGATAGATAGATAGATAGATAGATAGATAGATAGATAGATAGATAGATAGACAAACTTTGATCTTCAGCTCCTCATTTCCTCCCTCTCCATCTTCCCTATGTCTGACTAAAAACAGTCCAGTCCATCAGGTGAACACAGTGGCCAACATCTTTGAGCTCATTACAGTGAGCAGGACACTATGGACGGACCATAATGAAGTAGTTCTCTTTAAGTCCACGGAATTAGCAGAGTGATGTCGCCGCATCACAGCTCATCACAGCTCATCAAGAAAATAGAAAACACACTGTGAGCCGAAATAGCCTTCATTACTTTTCACATTATGGACAGAGAATTACTTTTTTTTTTCTTTCTTGCAGGCAGTTTCTCTAGGATTTATCTAAGAAAATGAATAAAGTGATTTTCTTTAATAAAGTGAAATCATGTGATCATGTATCATCAAAAAATGTCTCTTAGAATTTAAAATAATGTCTCACTCATGTCAAGGACACACAAAAAAAATGCCTGGTGGACCATGAAAAAAAAAAACAGTCCTAGTTCAAGGTGGTCAGCAGCCCAGCTCTGCATTTTCACAGAGACATGACATAAGAGATGGAAGAATAATTAAAACATAAGTCTTCCAGTGAATTTCTCAGACTCCTGGACAAGGTTATTGTTGTCAATAATGTCGGTGGTTTAGCTTCATTACTTTCCGCCCTGAGAGGAAGGGAAATAATAAAGCTCTCAGGGAGTTCAGGGGAGGTTGGAAGGGATGGCAGCTTCAAGTACGTTGCCATGGGGTGCATTTACGGAGCTCTTTGAGTATTTATTTTTTATCATAATTAGCTTGAAAATATGCTGTTTTGTTTACTGGTCATTAATATAAAAGATCATTTAACAAATCAGCATTTATTTTGTTATTTTTTGTCTTTATTCATTGGTCTATTCTTGACTGTCCTCTGTTTTCTCCAGGCTATTTACGTGTTGTGGTATCTTTAATCTTATTTATGCTTCAATTTTTTGGTAATGGTTTAATTTCTTGCTCTTTTTTGCTGATTCTTACTGTTTTCTGCAATGTTTTTCCATATATATATTTTTTGCAAGAATGCAGTATGTTTTGCTTAATTCACTTTGTGAAGACTTCATTTTCTTCTTTTCTTTTGGATTGATTTGATTGAAGCTAATTATTGAGCTGGTAGCAATTAATGATATTTTTTTCCACCATCATTAATTGCTACCAGCTCACCTCAACAGAGCTCTACAGTGAAAGTGTTTCCATTTTTCATGTTTGTACAGTATTTCTCTTCATGTTCAGCCCAAGACAATTTTCCACCTGGTGGAGAATAAATTGGATTCCATGTTGGATTCTGACTTTTGTAACCCTCCTCCACCTCCCGTGCAGCAGCGACTGTTTTGCTGTTTCTCATTTCTTCTGCCCCGACTCCAGAATGCCTCATGGACGGGTGGTGCCGCACCAAAGAGCCAATCACATTTCAGGGTCGGGGAGGGAGAGAGGAGTGCAACTCCAGGGACATATTGAAAATAATGGAAACAAGCAGAGATTTGCCCAGCGGGAATGCCAGGGATACCAGCATCAAGTTCAAAGTTGGACGGAGGAAAAGTACAACTTGTCAAATCCTGTCCTGGGGTGATTGCTATTTTGTTGCTTGTTTGTGTCAGGGTTTTTTTTTCTGCCTCTGCTTCTCCAATAACATTTTTTGTACTTCTCTGTAAGGTGCAAAAGTCATAAAATGGTCATTACTTCCTGGTCTAACTTTTTCATCTGAATATCACCAGTCACTCCCTTTTACTCCGTTTCCTCTCTGCCACTGATTGATTTCATCTGATTGGCTTATTTATAATATCACCAGGTCCTCTTGGCTGCAAGGTCATGAAAACACATTTCAGCAGACGTACAAACACACACATCAACAGACCTTGGCAGGAGTGTGTATCCAGATGGCAGCGTTGAAGAGGACATGGTCACAGAGCTGTTTGAGGAGAGGAGCTCCGTGAGGTAGACCATCCAGATACTTGGCGAAGGACAGGAACTGCTCCAACACCGCCCTGGTGATGTGAACTCGAGACGACTGCGAAAAAAAAACACGGAATATGAGATTTGACGGAAGGACTTTTCTCATGTTTATCATGTCTGTTGTTTCCATTACGCTTTTACAGCAGGGGTGACTAATAGGTGGATCAGGAGCTACCAGTAGATCTTTAAAGAAGTGCTGGTAGATCCTGAGCAATAAGATACAACAATTATAGTAATAAAAACTAGAGATGTCATTGTATTTGCTGGTGTTCATCACTGGGCTAAAGTGAGAATCATAGAGGTATTGAGTCAGACAGTATAACAAAGTATAACAACAACACTGTATAGAATAAGATATCTAGTTTATGAAGGTAAATATATTTATAAGACATAAAAAAGTGTGCTTGTCTGCTTTACGGCAACAAAAACAAGTGTTGTGATCCATCTATTATCGTCTTGGAGCTAATTTTGTATTAGTGGGTGACGTGTCTCAAAATGAATAAATGCAAGAGCAAGGAGACACAAATGTATTTTTTAAATTCACAAATGCGTTTTCAGGAGAAATCCACAAACAATGATTCACAAATGTGTTTGGAACATTAACTAATGAAAATACATTTGTAAATTCCAATATATGCAATGAGCTCAGCGACGTCAAACAAGGACCCTTGATAGGATCTTCTTCTTCTTTTCCTTTCGTCTTTTCCCATTTTTCAGGTGTTGCCACAGCGAGTCAACAATTTCCATCTCACCCTGTCCTCCGCATCTTCAACTCCAACTCCTTTCACCTCCATGTCCTCCCTCACCGCATCCATAAATCTCCTCTTTGGCCTTCCTCTTTTTTCTCTTACCTGGTAGCTTCATGTCTAGCATTCTTCTCCCAATATAATCACTGTCCCTCCTCTGAACATGTCCAAACCATCTTAATTTGGCTTCTCTAGCCTTTTCTCCAAACCTTCCTGTCTGTGTTGTCCCCCTGATTACCTCGTCCCTGATCCTGTCCATCCTTGTCACCCCCAAAGAGAATCTCAGCATCTTTAACTCTGCCACCTCCAGCTCTGCCTCTTGTCTTCTACCTATTCCTAGTGTCTCTGACCCTTGATAGGATGCAGTCTTGTAAATTGTTGCAAATGAATAAGTATTCTGATTGGTTGCTGATGGGCCCTAATGTAGAAAAAATGCATTTGTGGATCTGTTCACTGCTAGACGAGACAGGATAAATCTACAAATAAATGCAGGGGCTAGACATTAGAGCACAATATGAATGCACATTCACCAATTCAGAAGGCCTGTTAGCCTCATAGCATAATTCCTTAAGTCATGTTTCAATGTTTTTGGAAAACAAGAAAAAACACAATTTTTTCGAAAACACATTGGAATTTTATGGAAATGATAATAGTGGCCAAAAATGACTTAGGCAATTATGCTATGTGGCTAACGAAATGTACTATATGCAACTCACAGATTGTTGTTTGTGTATCTATTCTTAAGATGCATTTGTGAATCCATGTTTGTGTATTTAATGTTTTTTTTGCGAAAATTCCGACTCCAGAATTTTGCTACATCTGAAATGACAGTGTTGTTGTTGCGGGTGCAGGGTGATTTGGGTGGCAGTCGTGGAGACTGTTCCCCCGGGGATGCAACGGATAAGAGGACTAACGAATGAATTGATAAGGAGGAAGGAAACGAAATGTGATCTTTGCATTTAACCCATCACCAAACATCGGACAGCTTTGGGGAGCAGTGAGTAGGGATGCTGCCATGCTCAGTGCACCTCAGGGGTAAGCCTGTGGACTCAAGCCTGAAACCCTTCTCTCTAAGTACTGAGCTGTAAACCATCATAAATAAAAGCTGTAAAAAAAAATCCAGAGCCTTAAAAGCTACAGTAACCTTGTTGCTTTCAAACACGTGGAACACAAAGACAGACAGAATCAAGTTCCTCACAAATGTATTTTTAATCTCTAACACAAAATCCTGCACAAATGCAGTGTTAGTTTAACTGGTCTGAAAGCCATTTGGCTGTAATTTGTGCTTCTAAGCAATAAGTGTCTTAAATTTCCCATTTACCAGATTCCAACCCTGTGCAAAGTGGATGGAAAAAAAATCTTTTTATATAAAATTGCCAAATATTCAAATATTTTTAAAAGGTATTTTTTACTGTAAGATATTGCCCACATGTGGCACTTTTTTATTGTAATGGATTGATACAATTAGCTTTGTTCCTTACCTGACAAACTGTATGTTATATTATATACATGTTTATATAGTATTATCACAAAGAAGTTCTGCTTTTTTTTGATTGGCCAAAATAATAAGTCACAAGAAATTCAAGAGCAAAGACAAATACACAGTATGAAGGAAACTGTTAAAAAGCCATTTGTTTGTAAATCTGATTATTGTCAAGATGTGACCACAAACATTCATTCATCCTCATCCTCTTAGTGACAGCAATCTCCATAACTGCCACCCAAATCAGAGAGTCCCCTTTGATATACGGGTTCAGAAAGAAATTAAATAACTAGATAGATAAATGACTTCTTGTTGTCATTTTAAAGCACATCTGGGCTTCTATAAATAGATGAAATCAATCGTAGTGAGTCAAATAATGAATATTTTTGTGTCTGTGTGACTAAATTCCAGAGTCTGCAAAATCTGACTGCACAAAAATGAGAAAAAAATTGTTTGAAAAAAAAAAAAATGTAAAAAAAAAATTATTAACTTTCAGCTCTCTGTATCTTTTGACAGTTACTGCCTGGAGCAGTGACTGAAAAAGTGATCTGACTAAAAGCACTTGAAAATTGAAAATATTTTCCAGGTCAGAGTGATTCAGACACAGCAAAACAAGACTTTCACTCACCTTCTCCAGCAGGTATCCAATCACCAGGAAGCCCTTCCCACCGAGCATCTGCTCCTGCATGGCCACCGAGCTCTTCAACAGTTCCACCAGGAACGCCAGCAGAGTAGCACTGTCACAACACAACAGGAACAAATCAGTCATTTTCAGAGATAAACCAATGCTGAAGGTATATGAAGTGGACCATTACGGCTCTAATTTGAGACATTAGACAAATATAAGATCCATGTCTTTATCAGTGTATCCTTGACTCTTAAACTGATCATATCCTGGACTCTGTCTTTCAGATATGGTGTTTTTTTTTTTTTCTTCCTCTTCTTGTGGAGAACTCACCAGACTGTGGTGTCCACGCTGCTGTCATTCAGCTGTTTGTAGTCCAGCTGAGCAAAGAGAGGGAACAGGACCTGGATGCCTCCTATAGAGTGGATGGCACTGTGGATGGAGTGGGTAACGATGGCCTTCACATCCTGTGGGGCGGGGCACAGGTGTTAGGGTTAGTGCTGACAAAGGAACTCTGAACATTTGACCTCTCACAACCTTCCAATATATATTTATATATATATTTAAAACGACCTAAATGGAACACATCAGAATACATTTATTCTCTCTTCTGATTATGTGACGGCTCGACCATTCACCTAAAGCAGGGACCTTAAACTTGCGGCCCGCGGGCCATTTGCGGCCCATGGAATGATATTTTGTGGCCGTTAAATGTAGGCGCAGCCCAGAACACTTATAGAGGCATTTCACTGCAAATCAACAATGCTGAAAATGTTCATGTTGAATGCACTCAGTGTTGAACTCTGCTCTGGATGAATGAGAGTTTTACAGTGGCGACTTTCCTCCATTATTGATATTTAATCTCATCCTACATTTTGTCATTGATGGACAAGTGTTGATCGGCTTCTGGGTCAATGACACATGTTTATTAGAAAATAAATTGATTGTAATGATCTGCAATTAAATTAAATTAAATTAAATTACATTTTTAAACTTCAGACCATCACATTAAACTGCACTCTGCTACAGTATAGCATTGTGCACTTTCTTAGTAAATACATGGAAAGTTTTACAGTACATAGAATCTGTCTCTTATACA
>JAFBJS010002164.1:35939-108683 GCA_016785265.1 Paraplagusia blochii | reverse complement strand
GTGATGTAGGAACGGAAGTGATTTTTGTCACTGTCAATAAAACCATGCAAAATGGCCAGAAATCAGCTCTGAAATTAAACTGAATTATGAGCCTTTTTTCTTGTTATTCTATTTGTCCAGATTAATGTAGGTTAAGTGGGAGCAGACTTTTAAATGGACAAGAAATTAAAGAAAGAGTGGACTAATCATTTTTCCATGACTGTATGTGTGGGTATATGTGTATGAATGTAAAGAAAATTTTATCCATGTACTGCATATTAATATTTTTCTCGATGCTGCTTGCTCTAGCTTTAATTTGATTTTACTTTTTTTTTACTTGTGTATATTGTTATATATTTATTTTTTTATTTTGTTCTTTTCAACTTCCTTTCAACTGCCACAGCAAGTCAACAATCTCCATCTCCCCCTGTCCTCTGTATCCTCAATTCTAACTCCAACCACCTCCATGTCCTCCCTCATTACATCCATCAATCTCCTCCTTGTCTCCTACCTGGTAGCTCCATCTCTAGGATCATTGTTCTACCAATGTATCCACTGTCCCTCCTCTGAACATGTCCAAACCATCTCAATCTGTCTTCTCTAGCTTTTTCTCCAAACCTTCTTGTCTGTGTTGTGGCACTAAGCCACAACTAAAACAGACCTACAACGACCTACAACAAAACCTACACCACAGCACAGATCCATGTGATGGAACAGAAATGTTGTCTGAATGTGCAGCAATGTGTTAGAACGTTTTTACACAATAGACCTGAGATATCACAGCATGTTTGACGTGGTGTAGGGACGTCAAATACATATACAGTCGTGTGATTGGCTGCTAACAGATGACACTTGTGTTCAGCTGCTGACAGGCCCCATGTAGAAAAAAATGAATTTGTGGAAATCGTTGCTAGACAAGTCGCAAAAATCCACAGGCAAATACAGGCAGTTTTACAAATTAAAAGCACAATTTGAATGCGTGTCCAACAATTCACACGTATTTGTGGAATTCAAAAATGTATTTTTTATTTGTAAATATTACATAGACATTTGGGAATCCGTGCTCATGCATTTATTTTTTTAGACTATTCTGGCTCTGGAAATATATTGCATTTTATACAGCATCAAAGTTTTGCTTTTTGAGTCAGTTCCACTTGCAATGATATTTAAATGCATGAGTGTCTACTAATATACATCTCTGAAACTTTTAATATTATATTCTGTCTGTGTCCAACAAGAAGCCCTTCAAATTACAGACTGCCTTTAAAGTAGCTCTCAGTTTCAGAGACATCTGTTTTATAATCATCCTCAATAAAATCCTATTATGGACCAAAACTGGTATTTGGATTCTACTTCTTCTTTTCCTTTAAGCTTGTCCCTTTTTTTTCAAGGGTTGCCACAGTGAGTCAACAATTTCCATCTCCCCCTGTCCTCTGTATCCTCAGCTCTAACTCCAACTACCTGCATCCATCAGTCTCCTTTTCGTCTTCTGGTAGCTCCATCTCTAGGATCATTGTTCTTTCTACTGTCCCTCATCTGAACATGTCCAAACCATCTCAATCTGACTTTTTCTCCTAACCTTCCTGTCTGTGTTGTCCCTCTAGTCACCTCATTCCTGATCTTGTCCAAGCTAGTCATATTTTGGTTTGAAAGTCTGTATATTGCACTGGTACACATTCTCAATATGCCTAAAAACGGCAGGTTTCCAGGTCAACTTCTAGATCAGGGGTGGGCAAACTAAGGCCCGGGGGCCACAGGCGGCCCGTTGAGCTTTTTAATGCGGCCCGCCATCCCTGTCCAAATTAAATTATTTATTTATATTATAATTAAACTTCCGACTTTTCCCTACAATGACTGCATTTTCCCAGTAGATGACATAATAGGCTATTAGAAATTTAGTATTTTGGGTTTGATACATGACTTTTACTTGCCATTTATCTTAGCTTACACGAACACTCCATCTCTCTGCTCTTGTCTCGGCCCCGTGTCCAATTTTAGGAGAAATTGTGGCCCGCAGGTCAAAAAGTTTGCCCACCCCTGGTCTAGATGTTTCTGAACTATAATTCCATCACTTTTTCCTTCCTCACTTACGAAGGAAATCTAGGCTCTGACTTCTTCAGCATCGTGCTGCTGTCAAGAGTCAACCATTTACCATGCTGTTTTTTTTGGTGCAGAGCTCAAGGCACCAAGCGCGGAGATAATCTGCACCAAACAAAACTTTCAGCAAAACTATTGTGAGTGTTGGCACAAACACAAACTGCGCCGGCAGAAGCCCAGCACAGAGGCACAACAATTCAGGTGTCCAGACAGACCGGAGTGGTTCATTAATTACGTCGGGCGCAGACTGTTGGCGATGCAGTGCCATTAGGACATCTGGAGCCTGGATGAAAACAACCACCAGCAGAACATAACAGTATAAGAGTGACAAGAAAAAAAAAGGGGAAGACACCAAACAAGATGTTCTTCTTTCATCAGTGGCAGTGCCAGAGCCAGGAAAGTGCTGAATCGCCGAGTCCCACTGCTCGCCGTAATCCAGACGCCGCCGTGAGTCCCGTTACTCTGGAAGACCTTGAACAACCTCGGCGAGCTGAGAGCTGCTCCAGTCTCACCGAGCAGAGTTTCTATCTGTTTTCTGCACCCTGCTGGTGAACACTGATGCTGGCAGTGGCTGAGACTAAGAAGCTTTATATAGTTGCACACACATCATCGACTCTGTGAAGTCCCGAGAACACAACACACACGCAAAAGCTGAGTTCTTCTGCCAACCTTCTTAAACCAACCGAAAAAAAAAAAAAAACCCCAGTGCACTCATCATTACTACACCAATGCTGAGGCCCGGGGCTTTGAAACAACTGAGCCATTTAATGGTCTCTTCTGGGCATCAGAGGAGCCCAGTCTGCACCACGCAGCGAGGCAATCATTTGACTGATCAGCCCGGGGAAAACGTGGGCTGTGACAGACAGACGAGGCAGTGTTCACGGCAGAGAAAAAGCAAGTCGTAAATTTGCTAGGAGGGACACGTCAGGACGACCGATCCATATGTGCTACAGTATATGTATATGGGGTGAGATAAGAGGGGGAGCGAGGGAGACAAGTGTGAAACTCACATTTAGGATTCAGTCATTTGTCACGCTGACGTTTAACTCATTCACTCAGCGTGAACGCAGGATTAGAACAGTTTGTTCTCCAGTAGCGTCACCTTGTCTAGACTTTTTTTTCCCCCTCTTTACTCATCACTTATTGAGACAACAAAAGCCTTGAGTCTATTTAGATTAAAAATCACTGCAGCTGAAAAATTATTGTATTTTTTTTCAATTTATTCTTAAAATTATTTACGGTCTGTTTGTCCTGCGATATGTACATAAGCACAATTTTTACTATTTTTTTTTAAATTATGAATATAATTAAGTCAAAGTTTTCACAGTTTTTGGCAATTGATGTCACACAGCCACGGAAAATGTTGTGAATCACTGCTTAATTAGGCTGTGGGTTCATTTCACTGTCACCAAGTCCTGGGGGCGATAAAAACTACCGTTGCCTTTGCTTTCAGCAGGGATGCAAGTCCGAAAAATTTGAAAATAATTATAACTTAACTTAAGGGTGAGACTAAGACTAAGAGGCACATCAGCAATAAAAAAAGGCTGAATGATGTCAAATTTAATAAAGGTCGGTCAAAGAGCTTTAACAAACAATGGATTCATCTTCTTCTTTTCCATTCCCTGGTCTCAGGAGCTGTAGTCTCCACGACTGTCACCCAAATCACACTGCACCATACTATGGTGAGCCAACTGGAAGTTATGTGGGTTGGGATGATGCTATAATCAAAGCATCTTAGTGGAAACCTGACAACAGGTGAATTAGAACCTGAGGTGCTACACGTGAAGCAACCAGCCTACAAAACCCATACATCTACTCTTGGTGGACATACCGTGGACATGAACTTGTGCTGGCGCCTTGCTGATGTTATTGTGCAGTGGGCTGTAAAGCACAGGTTGAACTCAAAGCTACAGCAACAGTTACATCAGAAGTCCTTGTAAGGATTTCCCAAGACTTGTGCAATGCCGGAACCGGGAAAGATTTATATGATGCATTCCATAGGTCACCAAATCAGAATATAAGCAGGTAATTTGGGGACGTTTGAGGTCTACATCAGCCGGGGTTCCTCCAGGCAGACCAGTTGCCTGAGTTGATGTGGTCTATGCAATAAACTTCTGTTTGCAACTACCGTAAGTTCCGGACTATAAGCCGCAACTTTTGTCACACAATTTCAACCCTGCGGCTTATGCAGCGATGTGGCTAATGCATGCATTTTTTTTCTTACGGCCACCAGGGGCACTCTAGCAGAAAAGGTAAGAGTGAGACAGGTGGTTTCGAGAAAGACGCAAGTCACAACCACCAATAAACATCATAGAAGAAGAAGTAAAATATGGTAACGCGCTTTGTACATGAATAAAATTAGCATAAACTGACCCTCATCATGGACAATGCAAAAAGACGTGAGCACATGCAGCTTATAGTCAGGTGCGGGTTATGTAGGTACAGAATGTTTTTTCGTTTAAAAAATGTATTGGGTGCGGCTTATAGTCCGGAAATTACGGTAAGTCTACGGTAACCAGAGATCTTAAATTAATCCAGGGTGAGGTCAGTTCTTGCTAATCTGGGCCTCCCAATGTCTATGAAGAAGAAATACAGATGAATGATGGGATGATGGGAAAATATTGCTTGATTTGTCAAGTACACACATAAAAAGCCCTCACCAAATCAAATAAATAAAATGAAACCTGTAAACCTTTTTGGAGATGTCCTAAGTAGGTCAATCATTTCCACATGCTCTACAATCAGTCACCTTTTTGACAAATCCTTGAATAGTACAATATAGAATAAACAGACTGACGTGTGCAATGCCATCTGATGACATCTGATTCCGTCCTAGTTAACCTGATGACCATTCAGTACCTTTTTAGACACAGGTTGTAAACGTCCAGGTCAGGCAATAAACCAGACCGTTTTGCTGTAGGACAGCTGTGCCAACTACTCTGCATTTATGTAGTATTCTAGGTCTAGGCTTTTGGATCATCCCAAACACCAGGAACTAAACTCAGAAACTTGGCTGTGCAGTGTCAGGAAGCCCACAAGTTTGATCGCCTAAAAACGACTGATGGAAAAGTTCAGAGCCACAGACGAAAATCCTCGTACTGTTTAATCTTCTTTCCATTAATGTTAGCACAGTCGGGTGGACGCTGCGTTAAAAGGCAAAGCCGCTAACTGATTGAGCAGACAGTGCTGGAGGACAGCAAAGTAACCGACTCGTTCAGCCATAATCAGAACAATCGCTCTTTTCCAATTTGTTTAATTTAATTTCGTCCTTTTGTTGATTTGGAGACAGGCCCTCCTGTCATCTCAAGACAAAGAGCGTCAGCCAATAAGTCAGACTTGAGCTCCGCACTGATTAACTGTTGACAGTCTTTGAATCTGCCCTTGAGTAATTCACATCAGTCACTGTGATTCTGTTTGACTGAAACAGAATTTCACGGGAAAAATTGTCGCTTGCCTCGGTGTTGAAGAGAAACAAAACCCTGTAAGTTTATATTTACTGAATGACAATACAAACCTCAAGCAAGCTGAACATTGTGGGCTCAACAACATAGCTATCTGTGCGGTAAATACGTTACACATTGTGTGTCCAACTCACAGAATCTGTGCAATATCCAAACTGTCACACTGAACAGAAAAACACTGAAATTGACATTTAAATGCCTTGCTCTGTCCCTTCCCTATTTGCTCTTGGCCCTCAGGGTTGGGTCCGCCCCCGATTTTGGGAACCAAAGGCTTAAAAGAGCTTATGGGCAAAGCAGAAATGTCAAGAGAGTCCGGATCAGCTCAAGTCGAGCATCAGAAGAGACTGATTATTGTGAGTATTTAATCTATAAATAAAGAGTCTACTTATTGCAGAATTAAATATGAGAGTATTTCGGTGCAGGATGTAGTTAGTACATTTTCACATTTGTGTTTCATGGATCAGAGCTGAGGCTCTGAGGCATCATTTGTGGAGGCAGCGTCCCCTCCTCCTGTCCTGCTGTAATTAACTGCTGCCTCAAGTTTTTTTTTTTTTTTTTTTTTAAACAGTATTTGCTGCATGAATACATATTAGGGCGGACAAAGCTGTCGGCCAAAGGACTGACAGTTCAAGGACACCTAGAAAAAGAAAGTCTGTAGATTGATGTTGATGTGAAGCAAATACGTCAGGTCTGTTGGTCATTAAACGGAAAAAAGGCAGAGCATAAAAGTGACGGTTGGCACTTGAAAAAATAAAAAGCACAGTTAAACCTTTTTTTTTAGAATGCATTAGTAGGAATTATTGATAGAACTGCCATAGTTTATGAAATTTAACTGATGATATTCCATCAGGCAGTGGTGGGGGGCGTCAGGGCCAGCAAAGCCTTCTGTGCTGGCCTAAACATACTCAGAAATAAAATTGTATTATTCTTTTTTTTATTAATATAAATAAGAGTTTTTACATTTAAAAAGTTGGATAAAAACATTTTATCCAATCATATTTCAGCTAGGAAGTGTTCTATGAAATCTGCTAAAATTAAAAGTGATGGCTCTGCAATCTCACGAGATTGTAACCTCAGAGCCTTCTAGCTGGCCCTACATAGATGTCATTATGAGGCATCTTTACTTGACGTCGCAAAACTATGATGTCACTGAAGGCCTACGGTTGAAGTGCACGGCTGCAAGCTCAGGGGTTAGCGATCTCACCTTGTATCCGGGGCCAAGCTGGTGAATGGCGAAGATCTGAGCCGGGTTGAGGGCTTCACTAAAAACGTAGATGGCTCCCAGTTGTCCACAAAACACTCTGTTGGCATCTGCCGTCTCTGACGAACCCAGGAAACACTTATCATAGCTCTGTGAAATGATGGAAAAAACCACACAGATTATATTATTATAGAGTATATTTCAAAATAAAGTGGCTGCACAGCACCCTCTGCAGGGGAGAAGGGAAAAACAGAAACATAACCAGAAAGATGTACAGTAAGTAATACTGAAAATATTAAAAATAAAATGAAACAAAGATGTAATAAAGCTAAAAAAGCCACAGTGACAATTTATTTTTCCTGTTTATTGTATTCTATTATATCTATAAAGTCCATTAACCATACATTTTTCCCTAATTTTCTTTAAGTTACCGGGTCCTGGTGATATTCTACACACATTTATCGACTCCCTCCCGACTAACAACCCTGGTCTCAGTGAAATCTGTACTGATTTGTTACTTCAAACCTGTGATATCAAAACTAATCATGAGCCTTGAGGGCATAACTAGTGAAGCACTAACCTACAGAAAGCGCACTAATGTAAGAGTCAGGCAGGCTGTATAATGAAGGCTGAGCTGCCCATGAGAGGTCATACCTGTCCCCTGCTAAATGGAAAAGTTGGAAGTCTGGAGTTTGGACGAGTTGTGCTTTAAGGCGGCCCAAGGGCAACTGTGCCACTGCTAATGAATGCAGAGGGCAAACCCCAAATGTTTGCCAGCACGACAGCGGGAAGGAAGAGTGTAATAAAACTCTGCAGCTCTCTTTGATTTTGCACTAATATCACGTTAAGAATAAATAGTTCCGACGTGCACGCTATGACGCAGGGCCTCCCTAATGATCGGAGGCAGCGTTAGTGCTCTTACATCATTGGTGTTGACATGCCAGGCCATATCACCATAGGAGACCAGCTGACCGTTGACATAGCAACGGATCTCAGAGTTCCTCCAGCGGTTGTAGATGTGGACGATGCTGATCATGTACCACTGGGAAAAAGACACACATTGAAAAGGACGTGGCATTAAAAAGAAACATTGACAACACTTGCATTTTTGTTAATGTATAAATCTTTAACACGGTCTGATTTAAACATTATCAAGTTGTAATAAATGTATGTTATTGTCCTCAAAGCAAAAAGAAAACACCTTAAATAATCATTAATATAAAAAAAAAAAAAATGAAACCATCCTTATGGTCCGTCCAGAAAATAACAAAAGTAATAAATATGAAGAAAAAGAAGGGACTGTTTTTCCAGTGCCGACATCAAGTGGTAATTAATCTCCTGTGCATCTTTGGAATTTTATTTTCATTTTTTTATTGCCTGTTTCCAGCCACTTGACTGGGACACTTTTTAATTATTCATATTATGCGAACAATCACATTTTTAATATTTTCGTAAAATGCCAACAAACATTTGATTTATGAATGTAATTTTGTTCCATTTTATTTCATTTAATATTAGTTTTTTTTTTGGTGTCTTCAATCAACAGTTATACACTGGGTGATACTGTTTACGATATAAAGTTACCACTGCTTTAAGTTTATAATTTCACAGCCCAGTCAGAGACTAGTGCATTTCTTGTACAGTAGCTGCGACACGAACGTCACACTACACACATTTCCTGAACCATACTGTACTGTACTGAACTGTACTGTACTGGGTTGTGTGCCGTGTGGACAAAACCCGGTGTTTCACCGCACGGTGACATTAATTGATCAAATGAAACCACTGGGAATTTTGTTAAGCAGTTCAGGAGATTCCACTGGGTCAGCAAACACCGAAGGCCATCTCATCAAGACACCACTTCTGTTTATAAGTGCCTGGAAGCACATGCACATGTGCACTGGGCCACAGCAAACTGCTGACGTGGGGGTGATGGAGGTGGTGGGGGGTTTAGGATATAATTGACGGACCCTTATCTAGACTCAGTAGCACGGCTCACGAGCAGGGACAGAATCCCGAAGGCGTTCTCAACTCTAACAAGTGGACAAGGATCAACTCAGCATCCAGTCACTTCAAACGCTTGTTTTGTGCACGACTGAGATGAATTACCTTGCGAGGCTGGAAGTCATATTTGACACAGTGCTGGAAACCTTTCCCTTTGGATTTCAACGACGTCACGATGAGACAGTTTCCCACGAAGTGAGCAGAGTAGCCGATTCCTTTGCTTGTGCGAAAACTGCAAGATACCAAAGTGGGGATTTGTGAGTCAAATGTACAGTGATCTATAAGTTGAACTGATTTTCATTGGAATACTTCAAATAATGTCGACCTCACAGACCGGGGTTCTCCAAATGCTACTTTTGCAAGATGCTAGTCGCGTCCCCCCTTTGCATGTGGCTCGCACAAAGGGCGCTCATCCACAAGTTGTGGCAAAATCACTGATGCAAACTTTTGTTCAAAATACTATGTTGGCAGAAAATTAAGCAACCTTAAAAGCAGTATTAAAATAAAAAACAATGATAATCATTTTGTAATTAAGCTGCTGTATAATGTCAATTTAACTGCAGATAAAGCAACGTTTGCTTCCGCTTTGCATAAACACTGGATTGATATCTTTGTCGATAGCCAGATACTTGGCTTAAAGGAAAGGAAACTTGTTATTGTGACATTGTGATTCACACCACTGCACACAACGGAATGTCACCTCTATATTCAACCCATCACCAAAGTGAACAGTGGGCAGCTTTGAGTGGGTGGGGACATGCCATGCTCAGTGGACCTCAGTGATAACTTGACGGTAGGGGGATTCGGACCCAGGGCCTGGTGCGCTTCCTTAACCACTAGGCCACCAACTGCCCCCAAAAAGGTAATCATTTACACCAATGGGCCAGTAGACGGCGACGGAAGATATGAATAAAAAATAAAAAACAGCTTATTGGATTTTGCCATTAGTTACTTCTTTCATAAATGTAAGATTATTGCATTTAAAGCAAGAAACTGATATTCCTTATTTAACATTCAACACCTACAGAGCTGATTGCTTGTGCCAACTGTCGTCATGAAAAGAGGATTTTCCCAGCAGCAGCAACAGCAGCAGCAGCACCAGGGGTCCTGGATCACAGTTTGGAGAGAAATTCTACTAATCCCTTTCCTTCCATTTTATCCTCCGCATTTTTCCCTTTCTGCACACGTAACTCCCTCTCACAGCTATTTCACGAAAACAACAAGATGAACATCCCCTCCAAAGACGGCCGCCGGAAGGATCACACACGGAGCAGACGCAGAGGGCAAACATAAATCCATCTTAAGAAAAAAAAAAAAGAAAAAAAACTCTGATATATGTTAGGAGTGCATATGTTGTGTTATCGGCGCCGCAGTGGAGGCTGGTATCAGACAGTCAACTGTAGGAGCAGCTGGAGAAGGACGATAAGACCTGAGCCAGAGAAGCAGAGGAGAGAGGGGGGGGGGCATCCTCCCTCGCTTCGTCTTTGCTTTCCATGACAACCTGACAAATGGTCACTAAGGAAACAAGGTTACATCCCAACGTTTTTTTTTTTCATGATTAGAGTTCGCCTCTGCAACAGTAACCACTGGGTGTAGAGCTGTATGACACCCTTGATGTGGACGATTCCCACTCTTCCTTTACGTAAAAAAAAAACAATATGTCAGTAATGAATCATTTCTACTGAGTGACGGGCAGGGGGTAAATGTGGTGTCGCTGCTCCACGTCACAGAAAGAAGAGTCAGGGGAAGGAAGGCGAGCGGAGAGGTAAAGGACTTCAATTATATTTAAAGGTCAGGGCTAATGAGCCTTCATTGTATCCAACAGTCTGGACCTGCAATTCTAATGTTGTGGCCATCGGAGGGCAAGAGCTAAACAACAAACAAGCGTCCGCCCCCGAACGGCAGCTCCCTCGTGGTGAGGCGCCCTGACATTTGGAGTTATAATTCATTATTGGTCTATAGATTAACTTTCAGTCCACGTTAGTCACTCCTGTGACTTGGATGTATATTGTCTGCACTCCTTCAGTTGAGAAGCTCCTCAAATGAAAACAATGCTGGAAGTGCAGAAAATAAAAAACAAGTACAGCAGGAGGAGAGAGGTCACAGCAGGGGACACCATAGAGAGAATCAATAAGAAAATATAAGTGCGCGGTGAGACACTGATGCTGTGGATAATGTATTTTGGAACGAAACCGATGCTACAGCAATTTAAAAAATGTTCAGGTCAAATTTTGTCTTTTGCTAATAGATGTCTTTTATATTTAAGATATTATTCATAATACGGTTGTTGTTGAGCAGTAAGAGCAACAAAGGGTCTTCTTTCTTCTCCTTTCAGCTTGAGTCATGACTCATGTTCTAACTCCAACTAACTCCATGTCCTCCCTCACTGCATCCATCAATCTCCTCTTTGTCTCCTAGCTCCATCTCTAGGATCATTCTTCTACCTATATGACCACTGTCCCTCCTCTGGCCATGTCCAAACCATCTCAATCTGGCTTCTCTAGCTTTTTTCTCCAAACCTTCCTGTCTGAGTTGTTAGAGCAATAAAGGATAGAGATAACTCCATTCTTATCAAATACAACCAAATATTTGACGATAAAAACATGTTTTATCTCATCTCAGGTGTCCTTGGCCAGACTTCATTTCCTTCAGTCCAGTCCTGTTAACGTTTTTAGAATTATCTCATAATGATTTTAGAGTTTCCTCATTTTCTCCAACCAAACCACTAGAGTCAACCAACAAATTCTTGATCAGTTGCTGTTGATGACTTTGTGAAGTGTTCTCATCTGAAGCAGCCAGGCCAAAGGCTACGTTCCGTTGAGTGTTTTCTTATCAAAGATTCGACAGCAGTGGTGCACTCTCCTTTAACCTTCATCATTCATATTTGCTACAGTGGGCTTTTTTTTAAAGACCAAAATAGCTGCTGTTGGTTAAAATAGTCTGCACTACTTATTTCAGACACCTGACCTCCTGCCGCTAATGGCGAAGGACTAAAAAAAAACACTGTTTTATTTGATTTGTGTATGCATTTGTCTTCTTTCCGATCCTTTTCCACAATTTCTTCCCAGGCTGCATCATGTCTGACACTTTTGTCCAACGGATGAACCATAATCCGTGACCACATATGTATTTAATCATGTGTGTTCTGTCTTTGCGGGACATCAATGATTTACTGTCAAATCAAATCTCTTCCCTCCTTCCATTTACCACGTATAATCTGTGTGAGGGTCCACACAGTCTGACCTCATCTGTCAACCTGCCCTTAACCAATTCAACCTGAGCTGTACATCTGTCACACCAACCACAGACCTCAGACATGTCCTGCACCACCCTCATGTGCTTTTCCACCGACCTTGTTTCTTTTAAGAGTTGAGCTTTTTAATGCATCAGGTTGTTCAACACAATTCGTGGGAAATAAATTCAATTTTACTCCTTAGATGAGACATAGAGCCGTAGTGGGAAGCACCTGATGGGGGCGCTGCAGGATGCTTTAACCACAAAACTATTGACTTATACTTCTGTTTGGGCCCTATAAGCGTACGTTGCAAGTGAGTAAGTGAGACCCGCAACTTACCAATAGAGGTATGGTTTGTCTTTGTCCACATTGATGTTGTTCAGTGGATCTTGTCTGAACCATGTGTTGATAGTGAACCCGTTCTGATAAGGCCATTTGGCAATCGGTGGCAATGCAATGGCCTGAAAGAGGAGTATGGTACACACTTTATTTGCAGTATTGTTGGAGCATTTTTCACACCACGATCATTCTTTTTGTTGTGTATTTGTAGCGGAGGGTCTCTCACCGCTGCGCTGCGTCCTGGAAAGTTGAAGAAAGTGTCAGGACCGTGTCTCTGAGGCATCTGGTTCAACACCGACAGCAGCTTGATCGCATGTCTCGGCTGAAGGAGAGAGAAGAAAAGAAGAGCACGGTCAGAGTGATCCGTATGATAATGCTACGGATGCACTGCAGGAGATTCATGGAGGAGAGAATAGGGTTAAAAAAAAAAAAAAAAAAAAACCCTGTGTGACATCACACGTCTTTCACAACCCCAGCAGATCAATATCTCTTCAATCACCCCAGCCCTCCCCCGACAACACCTCATCAATACCATGGCAACCCTTCATTGATCTGTCTCTGGAGAGGGCAGCTGTGGGAGGAGGGATTAGAAAAGACAGGAAAAAACAGGGCTGGGTTGAACGTAAAGGCAAGAGGAAGGATGAAGACGGAGAGCAGAAGAGATGGCTGATGGTCCTGCTGTGGACCACTGATCAGTAACCGCAGGTTGTTGATGACACTTGTCCCGGAGTCGGACTAGAAGCGAGATTGACGAGTAGGAACGAGGGCGTATTGACTTGACCAGTGGACAGTAACCACCACTGAGCAACTGCACAATAGAGGGCAGGGATCAGGGGTAGAGAGTCTAAAGCTGGTGCTGGAGTAACAGCAAACAGATTTCCATCAAGTCAACAATATGCCAGCGTTCATTCCTTCTTAGGATTAAGAAGGAAATACAAGGATCGTGGCTGTTAGTCCAGCTCAGGGACACAATGACAGCACTGAGGCAGGTGTACTGGGATTTAAGAAACATTTTTTGGGGAATTCAACCAAGTTTAATTATGATATAACTACCAGGTGTTCCTGTTATCTAACACCACCAGAGGTAGGACCAGGTTCTTTTGAAAGTCACTAGTAAGTCTAAAGTCTTTGCACTCATGTCTCAAGTTAAGTCCTAAATAAAGACTGCCAAGTCTCCAGTCAAATCCCATGTCAAGACTGACAAGCCTAAAGTCAAGTCCAAAGTCAGGAATGGCAAGTCTCCAAGTCAAGTTCCAAGCCAGGAATGACAAGTCTCAAATCAAGTCCCAAGTAGAAACTGGCAAGTTTCACGTCAAGTTCCAAGTCAGGAATGGCAATTTTTAAGTAAGAACATGCAAGTCTCAAGTCATATCCCAAAACAAAATTGGTAAGTCACAAGTTAAATTCCAAGTCATGAGTGGCCAGCTTCAAATCTTAAGTCAAGACCGGCAAGTCTTAAGTCAAGACCAAAGTCAAGTCCTAAGTAAAGTCCCAAACCTAACTGGTGAGTCTCAAGTGAAATCCCAAGTCAGGAGAGGCCAGTTTAAGTCAATCCCAAATCCCAAGTCTGACTTGAGACTTCTAAGTCTCAAGTCAAATCACAATTTGCAAGTCCAAAGCCTAGTCTTTTGAAGGACAGGGCGTTGAGTAAATTCAGGTGACAAACATGAAGAACTTTTTTCACTTATTAATTTGATGTGTGAAGACAGTATATGGTAACAGGAGAGTCACAAGTCTTTTACAAGTTATTTAAGGTCCAATTCAAGTCCAATTCAAGTCACCAGTTCCCAATGTTAAAGTCAAGGTTAAGGAACAAGTTCCTTTAGTCTCTATAGTCTTTTGACTTTGTCAAGCGGAGCCAAAACCATTGAGTTTACAACTCTGAATGGAGCCCAAGTCATGTGACTTGAGTCTAAACCAATGGATCCCACTAATGAACTTGTTTATTTTGACCGATATGTTACTGACCTAACTTGAGATCCTGTTGCTACCTCTCAGTACAAACCTTCTGTATGGTGAACTGGGTCAAATTCAAATAGAGCTCTTAATTTTACTTTGAAGTCAAAAGGTGTCCTATTTACTACTGGAACACATTTTTCTCAGTGTCGAGGAATATTGTACCATCGATTACTCCTGGTGTCTGGTTTATAAAGGCATAATAAGAAGCTGGAATAGTTGGTTAAAAAACTTGCCTCAGTTACATCTGCTGGTCTTAAGCTACTGTCTAGACCAGTGGTTCTCAGCTGGTCTCACTCTGGGACCCATTTTTTTTTTTTTTTATCAAATTTATTTTCTAAAAAAGAAAAATCACTTCTTTGAACATACACATTTTATACAGCAGAATGTGCCTTTTCAAAATAAGAGACTTTCTAAAATAAAACACATGCTCAACAGCTGATTCACATTATTTTGATTTTTGACCAGCTGTTCACAACCCATTGAGAACGCGACCCACTTTCGTGTCGGGACCCACCAGTTGAGAACCACCGGTCTAGAGCATGAGGGGGACAGGATGTAATCTGCGCCTACTTAAGGAAAGGTGCAGACCAAACTGGTTAGGTAGCATGAAGTCTATCTAATCTAAGCAATTCAAGAAATGTGTTAAGGAAACTTAACTAAATTTGCAAAAACAGAGTCGAGAAGCAGCTTTCTCAAGTGGTGCAAAGCAATAACTGCTAAGCCCCTGAGCTAATTACGGCAAAAAAAAAAGAAAAGAAACATTTGTTGAGAATTGAATTTTGAAACCCTTTCAAGAACGGAATCATTTGAGCAAATTAAGTTGAATACCAGCAAATTGGTTGAATAAACCAGTGAACATCAAGCTTATGTGCCTGTTTAGGTGGCTAGTTAGTTGAAGGAAGGAGAACTGATAACTTGTGGTTATTATTATAAATATTAATACTATTAATGTTATTATTGAACAAGGTTCTGGATTGAAGATTCTTTCTCTGGACTGACCAGATGATTGTGGTGGACACATGCGGATGATTGCAGTGGACATGTGATGTTCATGATTGAATGGAACTTCAACATTTTTGGGAAAACATTGATCGATTCACTTTTGTCGCTGTTGTCAGTTTGTGTGTTGCCTTTACAGAGCAGTTCTTCACCATTCTAACACGTACAACAGTCAAAGCTGCTTTAACAATTACCAGAGAAAAGGTGAACGTGAGCGCAAATTGATCTTGTCCTGACGATCGATGCGGACAAAGACTGCCAATGTCACAGATGGTTCTACAAACTTAATATGTGTGTCAGAATCTAATAATTACATTAGAGTGGGAAAAAAAACCCACCAAGACACATTGTGTTTTATAGAACATCTGATTTACTGATGCCTTTTCAAGGACTGTTGTTTTGCCCGATCAAATGGATTCATCTCTGAGTGATTATGTTGTTCTGTGTGGGTATTTTTTTTTTTTTTTTTTTTTGGTTTTTTTTTTTTTTTTTTTTGCTTCATTTAGCTGCAAATTAGAGTGAACGTCACGGTTTACATTATTGCACAGAAGAATGATTTGATTATGACACATATATAAATGCATCAGCCAGAATGAAAGATTTGCAGAGTTTACATTATTATACTAATGCATGAGATTCCCTCGTATTCCTTGTATAAATGTTACCACCTTTTTTTTTTGCACCCCAGGTCATTGTACATGAACGTTTTTAAAATATGTTTTGGTTTAGATATTTTACTTTAGTGACATTCACTTTGGTCAAGAGGCTATGTCTTTGGTGTGAAACTCCAGGATTCTTCTCCTGGGCAAGTTCCAATCTTGGTTAAAGCGGTTGTCTTCCAGTGGGCTCACCACCCGCTGCAAGGTGTGGTACGGTGCAATGCCATTTGGGTGAGACAGGAGACAGAGCTGGCGGTGGAGGAGTTAAAGATGCTGAGGTTCTTTTTAGGAAAGACAAGGATGGACAGGATCAGGAATGAGGTCATTAGAGGCACAGACAACACATGGTTTGGACATGTTCAGAGGAGGAACAGTGGATATATTGGTAGAAGAATGATCCGGGAGATGGAGCTACCAGGTAGTAGACAAAGAGGAAGGCCAATGAGACGATTTATGGATGCAGTGAGAGAGAGAAGACATGGAGGGAGTTAGAGTTGAAGATACAGAGGACAGGGGGAGATGGAAATTGATGACTCGCTGTGGCAACCGCTGAGAAAAGGGACAAGCCCAAAGGAAAAGAAGAAGTCCATCTGTCCCTAATGTCACTTCAGACATGTCCCTTTAGAGTCAAAGTCTGTCATTGTGGCGTTATTTTTTTTTTACCTCTATGAGAGAAACCAACCTGGGAAGATGATGTTAAAAGTTTAACCAGTATTCCAGAAGACTCAATTCAGCACAATCCCCAACAAACACATGGGTTTGACGTCCCCAACGTACCCAGATGCCGTTGTCTCCTCTCAGCATACTGAAGAGCAGCTTCAGCTCCTTTACTGTGATGCTGTAACTGGCCATGACTCCCAGCATGTCAACCAGGAGGTCTGGAAAAACAAAACAACAGAAGCAAACAGTGAGTGCAAGCAAGGGAGGAAAATGACACGCAGAACTCTGCGTGTGTTTGTTCCTCTGGGTCCTTTTTTTTTTTTGTGAGTCAGCACATGGAAAATTCTCCAGCGACACTGACTCTGAGGATATTGCAGTACATGAGTTAAAATTCCAGCCAAGTTACATCCAAAGCTCTCGCAGCACCTGCACGGAACGCACTCATCTTCGGGGCAGACACTTGCTGTGCACAGCATTTAGGCGCCGCGTTATGTCAAGTGGTACAAAGGTATTTGTATACAGCGCACTGTGAGAGTGTTAAACGCTCCTCCGCTGCAGACGACTGTGACAGGCAGGCCAGCGCGGACATGAATATTAATGTGCTGTAACATCCTGTCAGAAGACTCATTAAAAAAGAATAATAGCGTTAAACGACACTGATTATGGCCAGATTATAAAAGCTCATCAGAATTTCTTCAAGGAAAAGAAATACTGTCGATGAGAAGTTGATGAAATGCAGATTACTTACTGTATATAAAGCCAAAAACCTGGAACCTTAGGATCTAAAATTAAAATGCTGATTTATACTATTGATTAACTGAGAAAAAAGATGAAAAAGTAACATACAAAACCTTGGAAACAAAATGTTTTTTTTTTTTTATTAAAAAAAAAATCTTTTCAACATAGAACATAGAAGGCTGTTGGCAAGCCTGTCAATCATGCTCTGGGACTATCTAGACACCTATCTCATCTTGACAGGAGAATTAAAAAAAATAAAAATTTTCTCTCATATTGACTGCGTTTTGTGGCATTTTGATGTGCACCGACTTTTTGGAAAGAGATTAATAATAATAATAAATAACAAATAAGATTATTTGGGGGTTTATTAACTTGTATAACAAGAGTTAATGATGCTGGAGTCTCTTTAGGAGAGACAAGTATGGACAGGGTCAGGAATGAGGTCATTAGAGGGACAACACAGACAGGAAGGTTTGGAGAAAAAGCCAGAGAAGACAGATTCAGATGGTTTGGACATGTTCAGAGGAAGGACAGTGGATACATTCTGTCTCTTATACACATCTAAATGATCCTAGAGATGGAGCTACCAGGTAGGAGACAAAGAGGAGATTGATGGATGCAGTGAGGGAGGACATGGAGGTAGTGGGAGTTAGAGATGAGAATACAGAGGACAGAGGGACATGGACAAGGTTTTTTCGGGTTTAATAACTATATATCCTTAAAAACGATCCTTTTCTTCTTTGAATTATATTTCAGCAGCTTGTTGAGAACTACTCCGCCTCAGTGACTCTCTTTACATGATGTGAAGCAATCTACGTACAAAGGTTATTGGTTCTCGTTAAGCCATCTATTCTTCACACAATATTTAATTAGCCCGAGCCCGGCGATAGAGAATGTAACAGGACGCTCACTGGCTAAGGTGCTTTGTGTCTGTGTGAGAAAAAAAGAAAAAATCAGTACACAATGTCCTAGATCCGAAGGCCCTAAGCTCTGTTTTTGGTGCGATAATTCCATGTAGGTCATTTTAAATAGTCTTGAAAGGATGGTATGGAACAGAAAAAAAGTGTGAGCGTGTGAGCTTTAAATTGATTTCAGGGATGTTCTTATAGTCACTGGCGCTGCGAGAAGTAATAGGATGGAGATGAAAGTTAGAAAGTACATTATCTGAGGGCTGTAGATACTAAAGAGAGGACACCAGGGACAGACACACACACACATGCTGGTGCATTCTGGTAACCCGACGGACTGAGAATTTCTGTGTTGAAATTGCAGATCATAAAATTTTTATTTACAAATTTCCCTTAAAATTGAAGTTTAAGTGCCGTTAGTTTGTCGTAATTCTTTGTTCCAAGTCATTCCAGCATCTGTATAAAGCATCTGGTCCACTGCAAGAATTCCTCTGTATCAGTAACGAAATACCACTGCTGTTCCCGATTCAATGTTTCCACATGAAAAAAAAACAATATTTATTACCTGGTGAGAAGGGAAATCATGCACATTTATAGTAATTTTTTTAATATATATTGAGTTTTGCCCTTGATTTTTATGGCAGTTTTTAATTCTGGTCGAATATGCACGGAACATAACAGATTTTAGTGGGGCAGCAGTCTCCACCACTGCCACCCAAATCACACAGCTACACCCTTTCTGTGGGTGGTGACCCCAATGGAAGTAATGTGGGTCTGGCTATGTTCAGAGCACCTCAGTGGCAACCTGGCAGCTGGTGGATTAGGATCTGAAGCCAACCTGGACCCAGGTCTGCTCATTCCTCCTTTGCACCACTGGGCTGACACTTTTAATTTAAAGAAAAAAAAAATTCTGACCGTTATTTTTTTTCTGCATTATTTGGTGAAGCTAATGTCAATTTTATGATATGGCGAGGCAGCAGTGAATGCACCACTGCATACAAAAGCAACACACACTGATGTTAGACCTGCACTTCTATAGTACCAGCAGTTTATAATGAAGGACCATTAAAAACACACTATAATCTGCAGAACTGAATGCCAGTTTCTGGTTGTTTTTCATAAAAACTATTATCAAACTCTCAAAAAAACAATCTCTGCTCCTGCAAAATTTACTGCCGTATTTGATGCCATTCTCCTCCAATATATCTCACAGAGTTGGATGCAAAAAGGAAAACAATTCCAAACATGTTATATGACTTTCTCCCCGTCCTGTTACAAATGTTTCCCACCTACACAGCAGCCCACGCATAAATTCAGGAGCTGGTGCTCTCTGATGGAAAATCACTACCTGGCCTGAGTCATTGCTACACAGGTTGAGTTTGCTCACTGTCACGGAAATTATACAATGTTTACAACCAGGTTGAATTAATTTCATGCTACAAACTAAACACAGTGGTGGGAAAACATGTCACAAATCAGTCAAACAGAAAGAGTAATAAATAAAGAAAAGGTTTTTCAATGGGTAGAGTTCAGTCATTCTGTGATCTATTGCTTAAACATCAGTTCAATCACTATTTAGTCATATTGACATATTTTTTTGTAAAGGAAATTACACCAAATTTTTGTTCCGGAGCAAAAACGATCACGAAAAATCATGCCAGTTTTTTTGTTGTGAAAATCCTGTGTGAACTACAATCAAAGTCATTGGTCTCCTAGTCTAGTCTATGGTAGACCCTACAATGACCTGATGAGGTTGACTTCCTGTGTCCTTCACTGACTGAATGGAGAGAGTGGGTGGACAATCAGACTATATGGGGAGGATTGACTACCAACTACTGTCACATCTTTTAGGCACCTAAAATAAAATTATTATTATTATCATCAATACATTTATCCTTGTTTATGATGGGACGGTCAACATTAAATATTGGAAATGGGTAAGAATGTATTATCAACATCCTGTCTAGACAGACTACAGTATTTATATATCTTGGACACTTCTTGTATTTTATAAATAATTTTTATAGTGAAACCCAATACCTGAAATGTTATGCTACTGTTTCTGTTCGGGAAAAAAAAGATCTCGTTCGAAGCCTTGCAAAAAAACTGTAAGAAAGGTGATTTATTTTTTTTGCACAATAAAAAATCTAAGCATTGTATTATTTTTATTTTCAACCAGTGTAATTATTAACTATTATCAGAGTAAATTTTATGTCTACAGGGAGTAAGAATTTATTTTTTATACTAAACTTGTTGCTTTCGTTATTATTTTTATGTTTACTTTCAGTATTATTATGAAGTCATATCAAAATGTCAGCCATCCGTACATCCTGTGCATATGGTTGAATTGACATTGACCAGTAATAATCCATTCACTGGTATCTTACACCTACTTGTCCCTTTGCTATATTTTTGGTAGCTGGTTTTTAGAATTTAGAAAAAATGTTTTGGTTTTGTTCTTTTTTTATTGTATTTGACTGTCCTTGTCCTTTGTGACAGAAGTCCCCAAATCCATTGAGGCTTTGACTAAAACAAAGCTAAACGTGAAGTCACCTGCGATCATGTCGTCCACTGTGCTCATCTTGAGCAGCACCTGCTGAATGAGGCCGACCTCGGTGCTGGTCTGCAGGTTGCGCACGCTCTTGCGCAGGATGGCGGTGAACATGCTCCAGATCTCGGCCTGGCACGTCACTTCGCAGTGAGACAACAGCTCCACCATGCAGCCGATGCTCTCCGCCTCCTGAATGATGAAGTTCATCTCCAGGTCGAACTCGCCGCCCACCAGCTATTGGAGGGGGAGGAGGGAGAAGGGAGGAGGAGGAGAATAAGGAGAAGGAGGAGGAGGATGAAAGATAAGGTTTTGGAAACATGGGGAATTGGTAAGAGAAGGGGAAGGAGGAAGAAAAAACAGAAGAGAAAACATGATTTAGTGAAGTGTTTGTCTTTTGGTCTATGGGAGAGGATCGTGTGCCTTCCTGATGAATGCTGATTGTGGATAGGAAGGAATTTTCATGCTGGAGGCCACACATAACACAAAAAAATAATAATCATCCTCTATCTCTGCACGCATGTAGGAAAACACAAAAAGCGTTTTTTTTTGTTTTTTTGTTTTTTTATTCCAGCTCCCTCCCTGTGTGTTCATCATGAAGTACAGCACTCTCCAAGAGCAACTGCAATCATTCTGACAATGCTGCCGACACAAAAACACTTATAGAAGCGCGGCGAGGTGATGATTAACAAACCTCTCAGTCCCTGAGATCTGAAAGACCATTAGCCAAAGAAGACCGTTTCTGCAAAGTCGAGTGCAACGGCTGGGCCTGTTTTTAATGACTGTACTGTAATTACTTGTGAGAGTACACTCCTTACATTACCATACCACTGTGACCCTTGGCGTAACACACTATACTGCATGCAATTAGTCACTGTATTCAGCGCATGAACAGCAGCCGGATCCCTATCCTCACAAGCCAGGAAAAAATAAAATTTGTGCCAATACCAACCTGCCAACCTGCTCTGGTGGAAATATTGGTGCCGTTAGATCAGCAAATAGAGGATCAGTCAGTCAGTTAGGCAAACAGTCAGTTATTTATGTAAAAAGTGCCAGCAGTGCTGTGAAACCTGCTGCATAACCACTGCAGCCACATGGATATTTTGCATTCTTTCCCTTTAACTACAGCAACTTTTAAAGTCATTTTCCGCTGCTGTGATTTCACAGCCAGTCTTCCATACATGCGATATAACCTGAAGTTATGTTCACTTCAGACAATTAGAGAATTAATGAAACTTTTGACCTTGTCTTCTGCCTACTAAAAAAGAAAACTTCACTTCTGATAATAAAAAAAAGAATAATAACACATTTCACTTGGTTTATTACTCAAGAATCACTGAAACAGCAATAAACTGTTAACAATTAAAATTCACTTTCAGTCCACTGACTGCACACAGCTTTGAAAACCTTGGAAAAAATCAGCTTAAATAGCAGTTGGAATATTATCTAATACAAGTACTGATGATGAGAAATAATTTTTATGACATTAATATTGAAAATCAATAGTAAGGTAAAAAATTGTGTTTACAAAATATCCTGGTTAAAGTACTGCAGGACAAATACACATTTGTTCTCTTTAAGGCAGCAGTAAAATAACTAGTAGTATTTCAGGGTCAGTCAAGTGTATATTTGTTTAGAAAATATATTAAAAAAATACAAGGACATGACATTTTCTTTCCAGAACCTGTGCTCAAAACAAATTGCGTTTGTTATTATATATCCTTTCTTATATTATCAGGGTCACATGTATTTTGTGATCTATGTATTACAGCAACATCTCCAACATTGAATTTTTATTTTTTATGTTAAAAAAAACAGCGAAATAACTGCCACAAGATAATTAAGGCTGCGTAATGATAGAGATTATTTCATTTGTTATTATGACAACAGGAATTTAAAGCTTTTATTTTCACAAGGAGTTATTAACATAAGCCAAATAAGTTGTAAGAAGTTGTAAAAATCCAATTTACTGACCATACTGTGGATAAGGCTGTGGTAGCTTTGACAAGTGGTTACCAAAATATGTCAAAACCATTCATCAGGTTTCATTTTGCGAACTAACACTAGATAATAGAAAAAAAAAATCTCAAATCTGAGTTTTAAAGATTTTAAATCATTTAATAAATTCAATTCATATCATAAAGGTTGGGTGATACAACGTGTTACGTGTTACAACATAATAAGTCTTTTTTGTGGCGACCATGAACAAGTGCTGCATTGGAGTGAGTGTAGAGTCCAATGCTGTGGATATAATAATGACACAGTGGATCATGATCAGTCCAGAACATTTGGAAAAACTGATTTTTTTTCTGCAGAATAATCAGTTCCAGCCAGTGCTGAACTGGTATAGACAACTTTGTTTACAGTAAATGTGTTCACCAGTGGACAAATTCAATAGTCTAGCTCAGTCTAGCGCAAATCTTTGACTCGAGGCCCACAATTGGTCAAGGGGGCCAAGAAAGATGGACCATTGGCTAAAACCTGCAATCTAAAATGCTGCATTTATGATACTCTTCATAATGTCATCTACTGGGGAAACACATTACTGTAGGGAAAAGGCAGAAGTAAAATGATAATATAAATGAACTATTTAATTTCGTCAAGGTTGGTGGGCCGCATTAAAAAGCTCGACGAGCCACATCCTGCCCCCGAGCCTTAGTTTGCCCATGCCTGGTCTAGCTGTTTATGTTCTACCTGAGCAATTCAGAGTATATATAAATATATCTATAAATATTTTTGAAGTAACAATCTCATCTCATTCCTAACATTTGCAGCGAACTGTTAATATTTCAGTTCTGTTTGAAATGTTAGTTTAGTTTCCTATAATAAATCCATCCTACTGCAGGTTCAGTTTTTCTTCTTGTCTGAAAATCAGAGTGACAGATATACAGTCATGGAAAAAATGATTAGACCACTCTTTCTTTAATTTCTTGTCCATTTAAAAGTCTGCTTCCACTTAATCTACATTAATCTGGACAAATATAATAACAACAAAAAAGGTTCATAATTTAATTTAATTTCAGAGCTGATTTCTGGTCAGTGACAAAAATCACTTCCGTTCCTACATCACTATCAATAACATTGTACTGACAAATACAGTGCTTTTAGTCATTGCATGGTTTTGTGTTCAAAACCATGCAATGACAGGTGATAAACCTTTAGTGGAACAAGGCATTAAGATGAAGAAGGAATTGAAGAAAACAGCAGAGTGGTCTAATCATTTTTTCCATGACTGTATATCATGCATGTATGCATTGGACAGTGAAGCTTAAAAAAAGGAAAATCATTTCGATAAAAATCGATATCGATACTGACTAAAAATGTGAAATTTTCAGAATTGCGCACCTCCATTAAAAAAGAAGAATTCACAGCCAGGAATAATGAGAAACACTCATTCCTGGCTCTGTAGGGACAGACAGGATGTTAGCACGAATACAGAATGTCTGCAGAGAATAAAATTAACTATATACCATTGGTTTCCATTAGAAAGACACCAAACCCTAACCAAGGCAGCACTGAAGACAAATTACGGCCATACCAACGTCTATAGTCCTTCATGTATTCCTTCATCTTCATTTCTTCAACACTTAATGTATCTCATTAACCCAATCCTGCCGGTTTATAGAATACCATATATTAACATCGGACTTTCTGCTTCGTCTCTGATTCGTCAATTAGACCTTCACCTACCATTACATCTAACCAACCGGTGTTTTTGACACATCACACTACTTATCTCCGGACAGACTAACGGACACTAATTTCTCACTCCCATCTCCCTCTCACTCTCCCACCACCTTCTCTTTTTCTCCCCCTCTCTGTCTGTCTCTCAGATAAGTGAATTGATCCAGTGCACTCTGAGAACACATTAGCACAGATTAGAGAGGACTCCTGAACGAGGAGCAGAATAAAGGGAGGACGAATTAATTCATCCTTTATCGAGTTTTACCGTCTCCTCTGGGGCTCCTGATTATAGAACTCACTAGAGATCACCGTGTCCTACAATATGTATACATCCTACAAGTCTGGGGATGTTTGACGAGCCACCTAAAGAGATGGTTTCGGAGAGAAGATGTTGGTTCTGTGGTAGAAGATATACAGCCTCAAACCTGAGACTCGATTTAACTTTGAACAAAACAGTCTTCTTGGAGATCCAAACAACTAGGGATGTCCGATACAACTTTTTTGCCAATATGTTGAAGCAAACACTTTCAAGATCGAGATCTCCAAAATGGGCTAATGGGGCTGCAGTGTCAGGCCTCACCACTGGGGGGTGCCTCAGGTTGCTAATGGAGGTAGTCTACATATAATAATATTAATCTACTTCAAACCCCCATAATATCTACCTACCCTCTTTTAAAGGTGTTAGCTAGCTATTAAGGGTGGGCTTAACATCTATAAGAATATGCTGGGGGCAGGAAAATATTATGGGTAGGAAAAAACTTTAGATATGGCTATACATTTTATGCTACGGGTAGAAAAATATTATGGGTAGGAGGTATATTTAGATATGGCTATACATTTTTGCAAGAAGTAATAAAATATTATGGGTAGGAAAATACTACATAATAAAGGCACCCACACTTGACAAAAACATTTGGCTATTGAAGGGACTTCTTTGGCTACTGATAGGCTGCAGTTCAGCCATGTGATCACAATATGAAGGGTCTCTGGAGTCAGTTTTCGGCCTCAGAAAGATAATCCGGCCCTGTCCGTATCAACTGATACCATAAAACTGGACTGTAAAATATTGGACCTGTCCATGTACTCAATACGTAAGACATCTTCAAATGCATCGATTTAGCATCTAGGAAATGATAAAATAAATCCCCATACATTCTTATTGGACATAATAATTGCATCATATGTGTGAATGCAGCACAACTTTACCACATGTAGCAACAGATCCCACACACGCCTTCTCCTCCCACCCGTGCACCAAGCATCACTGCAAGATTACGGGGAATGATGCAAACAAGAGCAACAAATCTGAGTCCTGTCAAACTGGAGGAGCAAATGCAAGGAATGCAGTGGGAGAAGGAGGAGAAGGTGCTCAGTATAATTATTATCTCTCCCGCACAGAGGACGACCATGAAAGATGGCAACTGAACCCCTGCTGACACGTCCTAAAAAGTGTCTGGACCTCTAGCAACACAATAGAAAAACCTGTTTAATATTAAAAAAAAACCTGCCAATCAAATTTATATTCTCCTTTTAATAGGTGCCATAAAAATGACAAATGCTTCGGCATCTCTCTCCTTCTGCCCATTATTTGCTCGAGTAGAGCTTTTAATTGACATATAAATAAACAGTGCTGCATATAAATGGCAATAGGGTTGATCATGAATGGCCTGCGCACACTCGAGCGCACTCGAGCAGCATCGATGCAGGCGCCGCGCACGCAAGGAGAGAAAAGATTAGTAATTAGTTTTACGAGGGGACATGATTCTTTTTACATCAATGTGTAACCTTTTGATCTTCTCATTTCGGAGCATTCTGTGCACCCGCGATGTCAAGCGGGCGGGACAGCCGTAATCGCATTAATGAGCGTGAACAAAAGGCCTTTAAGACCCTCAACATCTGCCACAATGCTAAAAAGGACGCGCGCACGTCACACCAACAACAACAACAACAGGGGCGAGGACTGTGTCACAGGCCGCAGGATGAAGGAGTGCGGATGGAGAAAGTGTCTTCTTGAGGGGCCCCTTCATCTCCTGACTGCACTGTCTTCTTGGCAACCCGGTGATGACATTTGTTTTGGCAGGACTGTGACAGTTTTTGCTCTAAAAAGTATATCACATGTCAAAATATGCTGCATACATACATAGAGCAGCCCAGACCTGGCAGCAAAGTCAAGCAGTCAGTGAGGAAATAACAAACTCCACCACCAGATCAGTGAACTTCACTCACCAACTGTTCTCCACAAGAAAGAAACTTCCGCCGTCGCAGAAAGGTTCTCGTCCACTCTGATCTGATGCTCACGGCTCAAAGCGGTTTGATGCCAACCAGAAGATGCTGGGTTCACATACAGTTATTTCCAGTTATACTAATGTAGTACTGGGAGAAGATAAACCAGGAAAATAAGAGCTGTCTGGCCAAAATCTCAACACTTATCCAGTGGCTCCCAACCTTGCACAACAATCTGGTTGAATATATGTATTTCAAGAATGGAGGAAAAAGAAAACCAGCATTTTTTTAATGTAAAGAACAAGGGGTCTCAAAGTCAAAAAGGTTGAGGGCCACTACCATACTATAATTTCACCAAAGGGCTGCATGAGGCTGCAGGAGGCTGTGGAAAACTACAGGATTTACCATATAATGTGGAAAACTACTCTATAAAATATTATTAAAAATTCAACTTTTGCATCAATGCAGGGGCCACAAAATATTATTCCATGGTCCCCAAATGGCCCATGGGCCGCAGGTTTGAGACCCACAGTAAATACAAATGTATATTGTTCCAATACTTGTGTCCATATACCATCCCGTTTAGTGCAGAATGCTTGGGCTCCAATGCGAAGGAGCTTTGAAGGCTTCATTTCCTCTGAAGTGAGCTGTTTACCACTTGCATCGAGGTGCAGTGCATGCGAACAACATGTCTCAATAAATCCATATTCAAGAAGGACTCCTGGAAATGTCTGCTAGGTGGTCTCTTCCGACTATCTTAGCTCTAAGACAATTTCCTAAAGACGTTTGTTTTCTCCACCTTGAACAGCGATTTTTTCCATCATAATATTTGCAACCAATTTCATATATCTTTAGCTGAATTTCTTTTCTCTACACCTTATCTACATTTTATTTTACTCTCTGGCAGCAAGCTGGGTGCTGCAAAATATATACAGTAGATGGCAGTAGCGTGGCCTTCAATGCAACATTTTTAGAGTTTTGTCACTTAGAACTAACTTTCACCTTTATTTATTTATTGTAACTTGTGTCTAGGTTTGACCTAGCTATGAAAATAAAGGTTACAGTAAAAAAAATAGAATTTCAACCAATAGACCAGGTTTTTTTACAGATAAACCAACACCCCCTACAGGGTAGGAAAGGGAGCTACATGGTTTAAAAAAATACAACATAAATAAATAATAGAATGCAGATGGTATTAATCATACATAAAATCACAGTGTTGTCAAAATCATAGCATCTATTGATGTTTTGATGTCACACTAAAATGACTTAATTATATATACTTAATTATATATTATTGTAATATTAATTATATTGATTATTGTACACAGCAGACGGCAAAATTAAAAATTAATGTAACGGTCTCACACTTCAGTATAAGACAAATTGGGCTTGCAAAAATATATTCTAAAATTTTACTGCACGTAAAAAGGAGCTGAACTGTGGATTTGTGTTCAGAATTGCTGCCTCTGAGCAAGTGGGTCAGGGGTTCAAGTCCCGGTGTGTATGGGGGTTTTCTTTAGGCTAGCTTCCTCTCACAGTCCAGCGTTATTCAGTATGAGAACAAGGCTGTGAATCTGAATGGATTGTAAAAGGTAATGACACATTAATCTATATTTTTTGTAGATACTGACATCAAAATACAGACGGTCGGATATTGTATATTTCTCTGCCGAAGGACGTACGCATGAGTAACTCTGGAAGTCTATGATATATCTCACACTCCTTTGGAATGTGGGCAGAAAGAAAACTTCTGTCATCCGAGCTTTGAAAATGATGTGTTTAACCTTGAAATACTTTCGGTAACAGCCTCCCTGGAATCTCTCGCTGGACTCATTACAGATGACTAATCTGCTCATATTCTACATTATTTATGGGTCCGTGCAAAGTCTGACTGTCAGACTCTGTATCTCACCCTCACATCTTTTTCTTAAAAATACCCCAATTTCACAGAAAGATCTTGTTCTGTGGTCGTACACCTCTTCTCTGTGTTCCCTTTCTTCTCCTATTTCTGACACTGTCTTCAGCAGCAGCACTGCAGTGCCGCTCACTCAGACACACCTGGGTGGAAGCAAACACCTTGTCTGGAATCACTCTGAATATGTAAGGAAGGGATGAGGGAGGGTGTAGGGGGTGAGGCCTGGGCGGTATACCACTTTATACCTTTATTTTTAATTGGTCCATTATGGTAATACCAGTGTGTGGACGTATTATACATCATATGAGGAGTTGGGGGGTGGAGGGGGTGTGTTGAGTGGCATGCGCGGAGAAAACGTTACAGATTCCGAGGGTTGTTTCGCAAATGGTGTTGAGCTAAAGTTGTAGCTGCAGGAGGTAACACAAGCACTTAGGTTCACCGCCTCCGTAACGAACCCGTTATGAGGTTGTTTACGTAGTGCAGTGTTTTGGACACCTGTCTTTTGACAAGAGAGAGCAGAGAGACAAGGGTTTGTCTCCCCAGAGGTCCCACAAGATTGGCCATTGTCAGGGGCATCCTGTTGACAGCACTTACAAAACCTGCTGCTGTAAACACAACTTCACCAAATTGGCATCATTAAAGTACACCTGCCTTACGTGTAAGGAATATGACAAGAAAAGCAAACAGTGGAACATTTCACTGCAGTAATTATTCTCTAAATTGTTAGTAAATTATCTATTCTTCTCTAATTTCTACCTCGTCGTGTATAAAAAAGAAATACCACAAAAAAATTCTGCAACTCTGACATAATTTTGAAAAATACCGTAATCTCAGTTTTTGGTCACACTGCCATAGCGTAGGGTCAGGGGAGTGGCTATACCATGGAGAGGCTTTAGGAGCGATCATCTCACACCAGTCAAAACCATCTTACGTGAGAAGATTAAAACAATACTCAATACTCAATACACAGATAAACAACATCCCTGCTGGAGGCTTTTTGAGACAGGACATGTCACATGAACATCACCAAGACGTCACAACCTCCAGCATCAGGACAGGGAGTACTGCCATCTAGGGTCATAAAGGGAAAAAGAAACTTTGCGAACAAGTTTAATGTCTGGCTTTACTTGAACATTAAAGTAGAACAAGAGGAAGAACAGAGAAATGAGTGACAGGATGAGTTAAAGAGTTGTAATGAGAGGCTGAGGTGGAACAGGTCCAGCTTAATGAGTAAGTCACAAAGGTCTGGTTCAAATGTACTGACACAAGTGTTGAACAGGGGTTAAAGTTCATCGTTGGCAGATTATTCCTACACTTCCATAAGAAATCAGTGTCGCAGCTAAAAAGGAAAAAAGTAATTTTTGGGGGGGGAATTGAATAAAGCCCTGACATACTTTGGCTACACCAGCATTTCCGAAACAATTTCCCATGTGGATCAATAAAGTCTGTCTAATTCTAAGCCTATATTTGCATATATTTGAGCTAGGCTTTCAAAATACTTGGAAACTCCTGTCAATTTTGAATTTTTTTTTTTAACATTGAGAACTTCTCTATTTCAGAATAAAAGACTAACTCTGTGAGAGTTCCACAAAATTATTTTTTTCACTGCTACAAAAAAAATGTCATGTTCTCTCACATGTGAGTGCTGTTTCAGTATTAGATAAAGAGAACTTTTTTTAAGCACCAGAGGTTTGCCAGTGGTAAGACAATGTTTTACCGAAAACTAAACACCATTTGTTTTTTAATAGTAACTAAAGGCGACCACATGTTCTCCAACAAGCTTGAACAGAAATAGTAATCAGTCAGGGGAGAATGGGGCAAATAAACACTTTACCAACTGTCTGCGTGTGTAACAACATTCAGTTAAAAACATTTGTCTGCAAGGAATTCAAGTTCTTCCTTTTTTTCCTATATCAATGGTTTGTTTTAATATTAATACAGTATTTGTATAATAATATAAACAGGAGGTGGAGAAGTTGAAGATGCTGAGATGCTTTTTTGAACAGACAAATATGGACAGGATCAGGAATGAGGTGATTAGAGGGACAACACAGACAGGAAGGTTTGGAGAAAAAAAGCTAAAGAAGACAGATTGAGATGGTTTGGACATGTTCAGAGGAGGGACGGTGGATACATTGGTCGAAGAATGATCCTAGAGATGGAGCAACCAGGCAGGAGACAAAGAGTGTGGGAGGACATGGAGGTAGTTGGAGTCAGAGTTGACGATAAAGAGAACAGGAGAGGATGGAAAATGTTGATTTCCTGTTGCAACGGCTAGAAAATGGACAAGCCAAATGGAGAAGACACACACACACACAGACATATATGTGTGTAGTTGCCTTTTGGTTATGTTGTGTCCAGCCCAGTTGGCTACAGCTGGGTGAATATTGTGTTTATAATTAAATGATTAACTCAAATCTCTGCACACATTCCAGCTGAACTTCCTCCCTAAGAGGATTTGCTGTGCTGGAGCGTGTTGCTATATATAGTTAGATCACTCTCACTTTCACATGTGAGGGCAGGTGCTGTGATTTATCTGGTTTGTAAAAATTGACGTGTGCAATACATTTTTTCTGGAAAAAAAAATCTCACGTAAATACTTGAAATACAGAGGTGGAACTAACTTAAAGACTGCTGCTGGTTTGTCCCAGAGAACCTGGTGTTCTTCTGGTGCTTCATGTCGACAGGTTTGTTGTTACTGGTATTTGCAAAATTGTAATTGTGACAACAGGCACAATTACAGAACTATGCAATCGTAATACGCAATATCAAACTCAACCAAGATTCCCACCATTACTCAAATTAAATGAGGGCTTCTCCCCTCCGTGAGAACATGGATTAATATTAATGCAGTAAAGTAGGCGACTTGTGACAGATAGACTTCTGATGGCTCCGGTCTTGGCACTCCCCTAATTTAACCAAGCTCCACTAAACCAGGCAGTCAGCATACTGCAAGAATCCCCTTATAAAAGAGCAAACCTAAGCAAAACACACTTAAAAGCTGTTGGGACTTTGACCTAGAAAAACGGAGGCTGAGCTTCTGGAAACAGAGGTTCCAGAAGAGTGACTGCAGCAGGAAGTGGTGAAAAAGTGTATTTATACATACACTGTACATATGAGGAAAACATGAGTTAATCTGTTGGTGCACCAAGACTATGTGAAGAAACCAAGAAGAAGAATTCCAGGATTTTGGTCTGGAATTTCTTTTCTCTTTCCTCTTCTGGGATAAACTGTTTAACTTCGTTATGAGGTTACGGGGGTAGCAGTTTCCACGACTGCCACCCAAATCGCACTGTACAAGCCCTTCATTAACCAGGTGAAACCTGGGGTTTCCACTATTTCTATATTATAATTATCATCAATACTCAGCAGTGTGGACGTAGTAGTGGTGAAAGAAGCAGACTTGCGTCCACAAGGCCTCAGGTTCGAATCCACCAGCTGTCAGGATGCCGCTGAGTTGCTCTAATCATCCCGACCAATATAACTTCAAGTGGGCTCACCACCCACAGGAAGACTCGCCGTATGGAGCAGTGTGATTTGGGCATCAATACTGGAGACTGCTGCCCCTGAGACCAGGTAATAGATAAGAGGATGAAGATGAATGAATAATAATCATTAATATTATTATCCGTGTGAATTGTTTACCAGTATTTTCTTAATCAAACTTTCTTGCAAAAAGCAGAATAAAAATATTGCGTTGGTGAAACAAGGCTTGGACCGAAAAAACAAAAACAAAAAATAAACAAATAAGAAATCATCATAAAACACAAATGATATATAAAAGCTATATATAATTCAACAGATGTGACCAACATTTCCATATCATTAATTCATGGTTTAACCAAGTGTGAATCCTTATTTATTTGCATGACTGAGGCACAATCTTCTTTTTAAAAGCAATTTTCTGATATTAATTCCTATTAATTTAGAGTGAAATCGATCTTCCACGCAGCCACCGTGGAGATGTGTGATGGCACATCAAGAGAGTCATTACGCTGGTTGACTACGGCAACCGTCTGCCCAACATGGGATGATCATCGGGACCAAAGCTGGTGAAAGAAGCACCTGTTGCTCATTACAGCCATCAGTGATGAGAGGTCAGAGAGGCGAGTGGTCAGTCAATAGCTGCCATCTCTCTATGTTCGCGCTTTCAAACACAGCCTTTGGTGCTGCTATCATCAATATTCAACTTCAAAGCCCCCGGGAGTGTGCCATAGAGGTGTGTGTGTGTGTGTGTGTTTTAGGCTGGCGAGTGGTTGTGTGTGTAGCCCGTGTGGCTCATTACTCATTTGTGTCCTCTGAGTGAGTCCTGGCCATTCAGTCCCTTTGTATGCAGAGTGAGAGGGGAGACGAGAGGCCCATCTAGACATGAGATCACAGATTATACACTTAACGCTTCGCCAAGAGGGCTCAGCGGCACACAGGAGAGCAAAATTAAAGAGTGGGGGGAGGGAGAGGTGGGAGAGGGAGACGACGGAGGGACAAACAAACAAAGGGAGTGAGCCGCATCAACTGGAGAGGGCCAGCAGATTGGACGGAAGTGATGAGAAAGTGTTTGCATTCGACAAAGTCCCTAAAAAAAAGGCACGAGGCCCAAACAGCTTTTGTGCTTTTCTATCAGGGCGACTGCAGCAAATCCCTAATATGTGAAAAAAAAATCCACACTGGAGCTTAACTGGCCAGAAAATACTCCATAATCCACATCCTGCTTTAGTCACGGCTTTATTAATGGGGGTAAACAACAATAACAAGGCCCAAGGTTCATTTCTGTCCACGGTCAACTTCCGACGCCCCCTACAGTACTACACTACAGACTGGTTAAGAACGCTGATCTATATCATGGGAACTGAGCTGAAAATGACAAACGGAGAGATTTTCAACTTGAGGCCAGGAAACGTTAGTCGTAGAAATCAGAAACGAGTTCTTCTCAGCTTCACATGGATATTTAATAACTTCACAAATGCCCTTGGAAAAAAAAATAATTATCACAATTTTAATAATAGCATGAATTAGAGATGAAGACGAAGATTAAAACCTGAACAGTGGGGCAGAATTGTGTGCGCCGACTCAAGGAGCATACCTTTGATAATGATGTTTTATGATTTTTATTTATTTTTTTTTTTTTTCATCTTTTATCTGCAATCTTTAAGTAAAATCAAGAGTCTGAGATGACATGCAGCAGGATTAAATCAGTGAGTTCACAAGACTTTTAATTTGAAATATCTGAATGCCATTCTCAGTTTTTAACCTGGGTTAAAAAAGAATGGGTGGACTGACGAACAGACAGACGGACGGACAGACAGACAGACAGGCAGACAGACAGACAGACAGAGAGATAGATAGATAGATAGACAGACAGACAGAAAGATAGAATTTTTGAGGGTCTTAGAGAAATAAAGGACATTTTTGACATTTAGCTGTTCACAGAATGACTGAAGGCAAATGGGGAAAAAAGAGCGACAAAGGCCAGCATATGTGTCTCTATCCCTCTCCCTGTGATTGTAATCAGAAATGACATGTTGACTGACTGTAGCCTACAGAAACTGAGAGCGAGGAGAAGGAGGGGAGGAGGAGGAGGAGGAGGAGAAAGGAGGGGACAGGCATCCCCAGGACTGCATTTCCTTTATACTGGTGTCCGCACAGATGGCAGATGCAGGCAGCGCTTATAAAAGCCATTTCAGTCATTTCCATTTCAGTCAGAGCAAACACACATGCACACGAGGCCTAGTCAGCAAAATAAACATAATCAGAGGCGCTCTGCATGAAGTGAAGCCTCGACAGAGGTGGGAGCGCGTGAAGCGAGAGCAGACTGTGAATTCATAGGTGTGTCATTTTCAGAAGTGATAGATGGAGAAGGGGAAAAGTTTCAAAACAAGTGCGCATGCAAACACGCTCACCCACTTCACAAATCCTACAGTGATTACATAAACCCACACCAGGGGACATACAGTGAGAGTTGCTTGCACCAATAAGGTAACTTCTACCGACGAAGCGTGCGCCTGTCTGCAGGCGGCGTTTTAACTATCTGAGATTTCAGAACACATCTCGTGTATTTAGGGCATCTTTTAAGTTTTGCTTTAATTTACCAGGGCAGGCGCTGCGGCACCAGGTGTGTGGTTGAGACGCAGTGACTCCATTAGTCACGATGGTTCCAGAGATGAACTCTGCAGCCCAGTTATTACAGTGCCATCTTACGCCGCTAATATAATGGAGTAAGTGGAAAGTAGGAGGTGAAGCCTTATTTCACTTCTTCTGCTCCTCGCTGGTCCGTCGCGAGAACAGTTTGTGCTGTGTTCACCCACATGCAGTATGTGAATGTATACGCAGACGATGTGGCCCTTATTCTTTTAGGGAGTTCAGTTGAGATTTTTCATTTTTTGAGACAGACCGATCTTTTTTGTTGATTAATAGTATACAGCATACCAACACACTAACAATATACAGTACCTGCTGCAAGTACTGTAGCATTGGGGAGTACATAGGTGCAACGATAATAAATTATGGGTTATAATGATAATCCATAATTTCCCAAAGGATACTCCCGAGGGATTAATAAAGTTCTATCTATCCATGAACTGAGAGCAGACACAAGTAAACTTACAGAGATTCAGAGGTGTTCATAAATACAGTATCAAACAGTATCATACAACAAAATACCCTATTTTCCTGGGCAATTATTTTGTCTTGCGGGCCACAAGTGGTACTAAAATTTGAGTCACGGGCCAGGTCAGGATCAGAAAGATTGAGTATGGAAATACTCAATCTAAGATAAAACTAAGATAAATTATGAGTAAAGTATTGATTGAAGGCTAGATGCTTTTAGCCTCTTCAGACGATCTATTAGGGAAATGCTGGCTTTGCAGGGAAAAGGTAGAAGGATAACGATAATATAAATTAAAAGGAGTGATGCATACTGGGCTTTAATGTAATGTTATGCTGTGTGGTGTGTATAAGGACAACTAAATGTCACCTTTTTTATATATTACGTGACATAATTACAAGCAGATTCAAACTCATCATCATTGAATCAGGGCTTTGAACCAGAATCTTTGCCCATCAGTTTGAAACACAAATGGAATTTTAACATTTCTGGTTCAGGGTTCCACCATGAGGGCGGTTTTATGAGACCAATGACTTTAATTGTCAGCAACACAGGATTTTTGAAATCAAAATATAACTAATATTACCGGTCACCATTATTTTTAGATAAGCGTTTCTAATCTGCTCTGCTTCCTGTGGCTGTTTCTGTTCCAAGCAAAATGTCAAAAGTTTTTGTTCCTTGAATCCCTGTTTGAAAGGGTTGGTTTGAACTGCAATGTGATGCAAATTATTTTTGACTGAGTTAGGGAGGAATGAAAGGACAACAAACTCCTTGTCATTGTGACGTTGTGATCCACATCACTCCACACAACAAAATGTGAACGCTGCATCATCCATCACCAAAGCGAACAATGGGCAGCTTTAAACACCCAGGGACAGGTCAGTTGGGACAATGCCGTGCTGAGTGGACCCCAGTGGTACTATGGCTGGTGGATTTGAACCAAAAACCCTCTGGACCCAAACCACTTGGCCACCACTGCCCCTTAGTTGAATAAACGTCAACTTTTTGGTGTTGCTTAATGCGCCTTAGAACTTGGTGTGCTTTGTCATACCACCAATATGTTAGAAATATATCTCGAATATTAACAAACATCAAGATTCTACTCTGTTTTTTCTTGACAGTAGGTTCTGCTCATAGTGTCACTGTAACAATGCACTGCCAGTAAGCTGTACAACCAGGAAGGGAAATGAGGAGCATGCAAATTGTTTCAACCACAGAGGTAGGAATCAACTGTGCGACATGGTCCATATTTATCATCGATGCAAATGATTGACCGAGAATGTCTGTAATGTCACAGATAAGCACGGCTGAGTGTCCTAACAGAACTAGTGCATCTACTTTTTTCCAAATATCCACGCTGTTGGGAGATTACTCTGGAAGAACATCCATGTTGCCAGTTTCCATTGTCTAAAAATACCACAGGGTCAACAGCTGCTCCTGTGGATTTAAAACCATAATTGGGTCAGTTATAAACTGACTGTATTTAACAAGGGGGGCCATGTCGTGGTTGAGTGGTTGGTGTTTGGGCCTTACGGCAAAGAAAGTTCGCCGCTTCTGTCCCAGGTGGAGACTGGTAGTCACTGCAAGTTCCCGCTGTATTAGCAATGTGTTCTTTCCCGGTTCTCTGGTCACTGCTCTGTGACACTAAGAGTTAAGGGGTGAAATATGAATGAATGTATTTAAACAATTAAAATATTGCATTAATCTAGGAAAGGTTTCAATGCTACAATGTAAATAAAACGTGTTATAGGTCCATCATTTCACTCCGTTGTTCTTTTTAAGGTATGACTTGTAATAGAAATAAAGTGTCAAGTTACAGCTGCTCCAATCCCCTTGGTGACTCTGCTGAAAAAAGCAGAAAAACTACAACAAAGAAAAGTTTTCCATGCAAGATTATGTCAAGAGACTGAAACCAAACATGCAAAACACTACTACGTGTTTTTTGTTTGCTTGTACATACTAAGCAGAAACGTCAATGATTTGCAGCCCTGGACTCCACTGCACAATGCATTAGTGTCAACATCTTCACAGAAAGGCGAATGCCACTGAGAGTTGCCCCAAATAAAGCCCCGCTGCAGACTACAGCTGGGGTAAATGAAGAACCTGGCCTCTTTTTAGGAAATATTTGAACAAAGTGGCCAGATGGACTTCGGTGAGTGGTCGGATTTTCAACAGCCAGTGTTTCAGGAAAGGCCCTAGAGAACCTGAAACTTGGACTTGATTGATTTATCGCTACTGTTTGGTCTAATACAGTTGAGGAAGGAAAATGGGAATAACATACATACCTGCTCTGACACATGTTCTCTTATTAGACCAAGTAAAAAAAATATATAGTGTGTTTCTAGTGTCCCGGACTTGCACAAACTAAGGCTCGGGGGGTCAGAAATGGCCCATTTGGCATTTTTTTTTTGTACTATTTGTACTATTAAGTTATATTATAATTATACTTCTGCCTTTCTCCTACAATGTCCTCAAATGCCCAGAAACAATGCCCAAAATGCCCAAAATTCCATGTAAAAATACCTTTTTTATAACAATTATTTCCCTGGTATTTTAGTGTTATGTATTTTTTTGTTTCAACAGAATCATTTTGTGAAAGCAATAAAAAAAAAAACAGAACATAAGTCTTGTGTTCACATTGATTAGGATAATTTATTTAAACAAAATTTAAATATTGAGAAAAAAATATTTTGGGAATTTTTTTCATTTGGAATTTTTTTTCATTTTTGAGTATTCAATCTTTTTGGTCTTGCAAATATGATACTTCATGTATACGTGGGCCTGAAGTGCCCTTCATATTGGAAAAGAAACAGTGCATCATGGGAAACTGACAGCTCTTGGATCCAACCACTTCCCCTGGTTGGACTGAGGCCAGTAGATCTGTAAAGCATCTTCCTTCATCTTGTCCTTACACAACACTCGAGAGCACGCCTACATTTTTACTAACAGCCATAAAAAAAAAAAACAGAAACACAATGGTCTAAAGTAACAGCACATGAGACACACACACACACAAAATACTTTTTAACTTGCCGTCACAGCAACAGTGCAGATGGCAGTTAATTACAAGCTGATTTGTTTGCCACACACAGCAGTTCCACGCAGCAAAGTCACTTCCTTTATTGACATCCACGCTGATCACTCTCACAAATGAATCATCTGATCACAAAGCCGGAGAAAAACAACAACTACGGGAGAAAATATGCCGGGCCTAATCCCCGCAACGGGATTCCATTTTGGAACAAATACTTCAAGTAGTTTTTTTTTCCGATAATACTGTCACGGCACAAAAATGTGCACAAAGGTCTACACAATAGAACCCGATCCTTCTTAGGTTAACGTTGAATGTGTTTTCCACCAGCGAATCGGGTCAATGCTAAGAATATATATTTTTGGCAGAATGAGCTGAAATTATGAAAAGATTGACTCACTGCGGCAGAAAGAAAAAAAATATGTAAGGAAAATATAAGCATAAATAATTTTGGCCTTTAGGCCAAGTGGGGGTTATTTCCAATCAGCCGGAGTGATGGTGTCATGTAAGGAAAAAATTTCCAGTCAGCCGACCAATTTCTGAGAAGAGTGTATGATCTTCAGCTCCATTAAATTAGGGATACAGAGTGGAAAGCTCCACCCGGGGCAAATTCTAGCCCGACATGAACACACCGTGAACATGTGTCAGTACACATCAAAGAAAAGGCTAAATTAGACTTCCCCATCAATTGGCTTGTCATTTTTCCACACTGCCAGAAACCAAAGATGGAGAAGGATGAAAAGGCAGCGGGTAAAGTTGAGAGAACTTACTAATACCTGCTGAGATCTGTCTCCATAAAAAGTCCCTGGTTTCTAGTTCATCACAGACCAATTATCTCAGACCTTTCTCGCCTCCATCTACTCACTCAGAGCTGGTCCTGCGTGTGGGCTGGAAACAAACTGCGCATCAACAGTGCGCGAACAACAAACATCCATGAAGCACTTTGCAGTAAAACGTTGAGGAGAAAAAAATATCGGTCTCTTTCACTCGCACTCTTCCCTCTCTGACACTGAAATTATGATTCATGCTAACATGCGCAAAATAGCCATTTCAATGACGACCACCGGGGGTGCTGATAAAAGACAAAGTGAACTGTCACGGAATATTCACACCATTATGACACACTGAAACATTAAGAATTTCAAAAGGCAGTAAAATATTCATGACATTTATATGTGAGGAATGCTATTAGTATGTGGCAAAATAGTGTCGGTCTGATGGATAGGAGATGTTCACAGGCTATTGGCTAGAGCTAACATCTTGGGACATAAAAATATTCAATTATTAGATACAATAAAACTGTGATTTCAGGGCTAATGTAAAAAAAAAAAACTGAAAACTTTTTTCATTTCCATAATCAACTAAACGGCCAGTGATGCCCAAGTGGTTATGGCAGCGGACAAAAGTCCTGGAGGTTCCAGGTTTATATGCACCAGCTGCCAAGTTACTAAGCTCCACTGAGCATGGCACAGTCCCCACTCCACCGGCTACCCACTGTCCACACTTTGTTGATGAGTTAAAAGCAGTGATTTCCTCTTCTTTTCTTCCTTTTCTAAAATTGCGGGTTTATGTAAGTGCAAAAGTAAGACTTCAGGGCACGGTGAAAAGAAAAGCCTTAAATAAGATGAGCGAAAGAAGCAAGTGCGACGAAAACGCTCACATCTAGTTCGGAAATGCTGTCCTTACTGTTACCACAACAACAGTTTAGCTGTGTGATCTATGCTATGCTAGTAGAGACCAATAGCATTGTCTTTACCTTTCCTGGTCCCATATCTAGAGTGTGGGTGGTGAGTTTTCACGGTTCCATCATCTTTACTGAGTTGAAAGAGTTGGATGCAGCCAACATTCAAAGGCCAAATAAAAATCAAGTGTGTTTCCAGTAACCCCACTGAGTTCCTGAGTTCTTGCAGATGTACATTTTTTTTTTTTTTTAACAAACTACCTCAGTTACTTAGTAATCAAAGAATTTCTCTGCATTGGCTACATTAAGTAAATCCATGGACACAGCCATGTTGCTTGACTGTTGCCATCATGATCACCGCGTCATGATTGTGATCAATAAAGTTATTAAGCCTCGAAAAAGCTCTTCCAATAATTTTATTTTGCGGCAAACTTTTGCGTTATGCGTACCTCATTATTTTTTTATGCACTCCACATTGTGTAGTTCTGGGTCGTCGGAGTGAGTTGATAAAAACACCACTGACCCAACTTACCCTACTTCATTTTTTGACCTAATGATTCAAGGGCGACCTAGGGGTCAAGGAGTGGATTTGGGTCCCTAAAGCTGCAGGTTCTAATCCACTAACTGCCAGGGTTGCCATTGTGGCGCTCTGATCATAGCATTGCCCTGACCCACATAACTTCAAGTGGGCCCACAAGAAGGGTGCAGTGTGATTTGGGTGGCAGTCATGGAGACTGCCACCCAAGGAGAAAATAAATGAATGAATGTTTTAGGGTCAAACGCAATTATTTTAGAAGATACAAAAGGGGGAAAATATTAAGCGTTTGTACCAGCCTTCATAACATGTTTCATCCGAACAAGTTTATTCCCTGTGCTTGACTGCTAATAAGGAAAAGGACACAAGGGAAAAGTGGGGACAGGAATAGGAGTTCCCTTTGTCTCCAAATGAGCCAGTCCTTAGCTCAGATGTCAGCCATTTGGAGGGAGATTAAAAGTGGAAGTGGAGACTGCGCAAAAGTGAGGTCAAAACCAGGTGTCAGAAACTGGCGAGAAAAGAAAGCTGCAGTGAGATTCATTGTGTGGGAAAGCGTCAAGAAAAGACAAACGGAGCAAAATCTCTTTGGCACAACAGGCAGCTCCTTGTACAATAGGACGCCTTCAGAAAGACACAAAAAATGATTGTCAAACAGAGAGGAGTGCAACTGTTACAATACTCCCTATCAATACCATTAAGATTTCCAAGGCAGCAAAACACATGAGTCACGGCCATAGCTCCGTATTTGCTCAATGCCAGGACAACACAGTACAGTAGAGTACTGTTTATAAGCTAATAATCCAAGAGGAAAACACATGCACGTGTTTTCCACCTCAAAATGTCGAAAACCTGATCGGCTAAAGAGGTTTATCCACATCAAATAATTAAGCGTCGTCATATGCTGTTGGCCAGAACAAACACAAACGTCATTGCATTACTGCTGAGTGTTAGTGACTGATTTCACAATGAACAACAGAACGGAACACTTGACAGAAACACCGTTTAATACCGACTTTGTTTCTTTTCTAAAAATCCTGAGCTGCCTCCAATCCAAGTCACTGGTCTCCTAGTCTAGTCTATGGTAGTCTACAATGACCTGATGAGGTTGACTTCCTGTAACGTTCACTGACTGTTGGAGAGAGTGGGTGGACCATATATGGAGAGGACAAACTACTGTCACATGTCAAAGGAAGCAGCAAGAGGTCAATATTGTAGTCTGTCAATATGGTCCAGTCCTTAATTTCCCGAAGGATAATCCTGAGGGATTAATAAAATTCTATTCATGTATCAATCGAGCGATCTATCTACATGGAAAATGTTAGTTTCAGACATGATATCAATATATTTGTCCATGTTATTGACCATGACTGGTCAACATTAATATCAACAGTCTGTCTTGTTCGTCCACAGTATTTACACCTTGACTATAGTATATTAGTGCGGTTCAACGCAATTGTGTTTCCCCACAAGAAAAACTACTAACAAGAAGTATGTTGTTACTATAGGAGTATTGGAGTATTCTTTTAGTGCCAAGCCTTCAGGCGACAATAACAAACACTGTGCTTTCTCATGAATAAATTTCCATCAGTTTAACACAGCCCGGTGCTGACTCGGGCCACAGACTTTTAAATTGAGTTCAACCAGTCATTTCATATTAGCTGTTATTTCACCTTCAGAAAGAAGACTGTCGTAAATAATAACATGTACTGGATTTGTGGTGTTTTGTTGTTATTATGGGGAGAACTGACTGCTGAGTTAATAGTTGTGTGAGCCTATCTTGATAAATTCTTTTTGCATTAAACGACCTGAGATACACAGTGCCAATTAACTCACTGCGCTTATTAGTGTTACCACTGACCTGTGGACACGTCTATTTATACCGTGCTATGACAACTGTATACTGTACAGCATGGTGTACAGTCACACGACTAAGAGCAGATAAAGATTTACTGTTAGGCAGGATAAGGATTGAAGCGCTTACCGTTGTTTAGGAAAATAATTGATTAAAAATAACGCACAGGTGTTCTGTGGGAATCATGGGAGGTTCTCGGTAAGTCCAGAGGTTGTTGGGACTTCATCAAACTTCATCCATGGTTTTGTTTCAGTAAATGATTGACTAAATTCTACATGTTGTGGACCGAAGAAGGCAAAATCTGGACCTAGAAGAAGTCACTTGACACCGAATTTGGACTAGATTTTGAACCGACAATCGTCTTGCTCTAAAGCACTGGTGTAATTCCCATTTTGGTTCACAGGCCACATTCGACCAAATAAAGTCCAAAAAAAGGTGGGGTGGAATTGATCAGTATAACTATACATTCCATGTTTTTATTTTTCCTTTTGTTTTTCATGTACTACTATTATTTGTATAAATGTATATATTTTTTATTTTATTCATTCATTCCTCTTTATCCCCTTAACTTTTCCCAGGTCTCAGGGGCAGCAGTCTCCATGACTTCCACCCAAATCACACTGCCCCATACTGTTAACCCACTGGGAGTCATGGTTGGTTGGGATGGTGCTATAATCAGACCACCTCAGTGGCAGCCTGGCAGTAGGCCACCACTACTACCTTATTTTTTATTAATGAATTATATTTTTAAAAAAATACATTGACGTTTGACAGACGGGCCACTTTTGACCCACGAGCCATATGTTTGATAACCCTGATCTTAAAATAAAACATGTGCTACACACTAGCACATCCATTCTCACTGACCAATCACTGTCCCGACCTAATTAACCTTTAGTGAGCTCACCACCCACATGAAGGCTCACAGTGCAGTGTGATTTGGGTGGCAGTGGTGGGGACTGCTGCTCCAGCGACAGTACAGCAATTGTGAAATCCAAACACAGAGCGGTCAGAAGGTACAAACTGTTTATCTTTAACAATCTTCACTTTTAAAATGAAAACAATCCAGCGGGGTAACTTTTGTCATCTGAGAACAACAAGGTTCAGCGGTGGGTGAAAAAACATCTAAATTGTCGAGACGGAGAAGAGAAAAGACGAGAAAGTGAAGGGGAAAAAAAGACCAAACGTCAGGAGAGAAAAATAGCATCTGTGAGTAGTGGTGACTGAGAGGGCGCTATTGAGAGGACAGCATAAAACAAATGAGGCGTGCTCCTAAATCTCCCAGACACAGCAGGAGAAAAAACGAAGGTGCATATCCAATGTTGAAGTGTAGGAGTGCACTGTCAAGGTGTTATTGAGGACAAGAGGGAACTCAATTTTTACTCGCTTTTCAATTTTTTTTTCCCCCCACCTAGACTGGCAGTAACAAGGGCATGCTTGTGTGCTATGTCAAGGGAGCCTTGGAAAAAAGAGAACCGCAGGTATGAGAAAAAGTACAGTACTTTAACAAGGCCTCCATTCTTGGTCTACCATCTCCGATTGAGCACGTTTGATTTCAAAGACGATGACAGGGATTAACTCCCGCCGAGCATCACGCAAGTTGTCAACACCTCAGTGGGCGTAACACAGATGAAAACAGACGCAAGACTTTCGCCGAAGGATGAGTCAGTCATCTTGTTCAAGAATCAAGTATTTCAGTACTCAAAGGCAAGAGTGCTACATACTGTCCTTGCATTTTTATGCATCTTTTGCTCCCCTACAGCAGAAATGCCCATTTAGGCAAAAAGCATCCAGATCTTTTTTTTTTCTAGTTCTAGGTTTGATACAACCATCAGTCATCTGCCCACTGCTGCAGTGAAGTGATGAGACGGTTTCACCACTAGGTTCTAAGTTTGATTCAACCTCTGATCTTCAATTGTCAACTTAGGTTGCGTCACAAAGGACATGCAGCATAAGAAAGGAGGAAAAACGGATGAAAGGGGAAGCTGAAAATGACTTCTCCTCAATGCATAAATCATGGGTTAAAAGCAAACACATTGACCACATGTTTAAGAAACTGCAATCTTTTACGGGCGCATATACTAAACATATGGTCCGCAGGCCAAAACAAACCCACTAGGTTATTCAGTTCAGCCCACTTGTATTTTGAAAACAAAAATACTTGACGTTCACGAAAAAACGTGGACTGTTATTTATAGTTAAATTATATGATTATACTGGTCTTGTCCACTTCATCTGATTAGTCCAGTGGTTCTTAACCTGAGTTCGATCTAACCGTAGGGGTTCGGTGAGTAGTTCTCAGGGGTTCGGTGGATGCTGTTCTGAAAGGTGAGTAAGTCCTAGTATTGTGTTTTGGTCCAGATTACATATTTTTCAATAATCTAATTGTCTTTTGCAACAATAAATTTGATTATTTTTACTATTTTTTATTTAATGAGGAAACATAAGCAGCATCATGTTTTGTTTTTATTTTCTACAATAAAACTGGTTGAAAGTGGAAGAAAAACCTTCTGTCAGTGATAGTTCAGTGTCCAAAACGGATCTCAAATTCCAGTCTACTTCAGGCACAAAAGTCTAAATGCTGGGAAACGTGATGAAGATTAAAAAGAAATTAAAAGTTTAAAACATTTGGGAAGAACATGAATCCTTAGTCCTTATCTAAATTGACTAAGTAATGGATTTCACAGTAAAAAAAATAAATAAAAGTTCAAATACAGAGAAAACCAAATTGAAATTTAATATTAAATGGAATTACCAGGCTATGGGTGTGTTTCAGATAATCCAAAACTGAAATGACACATCTGTGTCTCCATGTTTTCTTTATAGCTGTATCTTTCCATCAACCCAAAGGAAATCACTTGGACTGAACCCCAGTTCAGAGACTTTGTGTGTCTGTGGTCGGAGGCAGGTGCAGATGAGCTGCTGCACGGTTCAAAGGCCATCAGATAAGTCTGGCAGACCTGACTCAGGCCCGGCTGGTGACCAATCATAGTCTTTAATCTGTTTGTTTGCTCCAGACAAGTGTCGTCTGCACAAACACACGCACAAAAACAGGCCTACAGGAACACACACGGGGACAAAAACAAACGCGTATGTGTTCCCCACACCTTGCAGAACAATAGAGGCCAGTGTTCCGTTGGCCCGTCGCTGATGCAGGATAAGAAAGGCAGTAATCCATCATCATAAGACAGGATTAGGAATCACACAAACACACTGGAGCAGAAACACACACATACGGACAGACGAAAAATTTGTGGCGCGTGTAATTGAAGGAGAAGACCACACACACCGGACAGATAATCAAAAGTGTCCGTAGAGAGTAGGAAGGATTCAAAACTGGATCTGAATAAATGAAAATACTTTGTTGGCATTTTGTTCTGAATGCTCTGCAGTAACTTTGTCTGTGTTTCTGTGGAAGCTCTTTGGTTCTGCAGGCCTGTCACTGCATCACTTCTACTTCTGACTGTCTTTTCCACACTTGGACAAAAGCGAGGACACGCCGTCGGAAGCTTTTTGAAGAATGGGGGCCGCAGCAGGGGAAGGAAAGCAGTTTTGAGAAGCCTCAGCTTTTGAAGAACACCGTTTTATGTTTACGTCGGCGGTGAAGATTGAAGATTCCTGATGAGGATCTACTGATAAAACAATAAGTTTTTACATAAATTATGGTATAATGGGATAGTTGAGATAGTTGTGTTATTAACAAATCATTAGGTGAAGTGGTAAGATTTAAAAACGGCACAGTCATCCTGCAGGAATCATGAAACGTTGCAGACATGTTGTTATAAATCACCGTAGGTAACAAGACTTTGACCATGTTTTTGTTATACTGTAAAGGGAACAGATTGTTACAAACAAAAGGAAACATGTAGAACAGTCGTCCCTAAAAAATAAACTCTTGCGATATTAACTTCATAAATAAGAACTAGTTACTTTAAGGTTACAGAAACCGTCTGTCACAAAAAAACACTCTCAATACTTTATGGTAAGGTATTTTATGCAGAACTTGGACAACTAGAACTGGGCATAATAAGATTCACAATACAAAGAATTACTACAAACTAACGCTACTAACAAAATAACATTTTGCCAATTTCAATGGGGAAATTCTTGGGTCTAAGTGAACCTAAAGACTAAAATCCTTGCTCACAAAATCAATGATATAAAGGCACAGAAACACAAACTGACAGAAGTTCCTGGTTCACACTGGTAACAAAAGCGCAGAATCACCTGAAAAGACATTTTACATAATAGATAAAGTGCACCCAGGGTATACCAGATTATTATTGTAGTCAGTCCAGACAAGATCATCTGTCCTTATTATTGCATCACAAATATTTAAGACACTGTTTAAGGTGATTTATCAAGTTCCACTCACAACCTAATCCAGTCACCAGGTATGAGAGTGTTGCAGCCGTAAATGCAAATACTTGGAAAAACTCATTGATTCCTACAGGATTATGAGATTTAAAAAAGGTTTTTAGTCTAGAAAAATGTTTGTTCTGAGTTTAACTGAAATCAATTCTAAGATTGAATGTTTCAAATAAAGGAAAGATCATTTATCCACATAAAAAAAACACAAAACTAACATAGATTCAACTAAAATAACCTAAACCGCCATGATTAGCGTGTTAATCTGTAGTAAAACCCATGTGGTAACGTATGTGAAATGCGACTGCAACTGAATTATGGCTGCACACTCACTCCATCCATAATTTGTATTCAAGCTGACGTTTTTCCTGGAACAGGAGCCAGAACACAGTGGGGGTTGTGGCGTGAGGCAGGGGGTGCAGTGTGATGTCAGGTTGGTAGCACAATGAGTCACCTCCACTGCCAGGTGTTGGCTGCACAATCTCCACCTCCTCTTCTGTGTTCTCCCCTGTCCCCTCTCCTCTCCTCTCTGAGAAACGGTTTGAAACAGAGGTGGGAGAGAAAACCAGGCCTGGACCGTTGTTGGTGGCGGACGATAAATCCCGATAATGGCACTGGTGTCAGGAGAAATAAGATCAGGTGACTTCTGACAAATAAACTATTCACTTTCCACAATGCCAATACTGACAATCCATATATATGGGATGTTTGACATTGCAGTTTTGAGGCAGCGATAAAATACATATGGCTTGGCACGATCATCAACTGTGCCTTTCTTATGGAAATACTGTATTGGAACGCAGGTGAAATCGCACCCTCAACCTTCAAACATGAGAAACCTCAGGGATGGGATATAAACCGGATAAGGTGCAAAAGTGAAATTTTTTTAAGGTATAGCAACATTCATTTAATTTAGAAAACGTTTATATAATGTTTATTATATGAGTATTGTTTTACTGGCATAATAAACAATACGAATATTGTTTTTTGAGCCATAAACAAACTGAAATACAATATGCTATGATAAGAGAAATGTCCTTTTCCGCCATAATTCCTTCATCAACTGAACAACTCATTAAAAACAACAACATGATGATGTAATTTTTCATGATTTAGTGACACCTGAGTATGATGTCGATGGTCTAATTCTGTGTAGAATGCAAATTATGTAGCATCTTCAGCGACTGCTTTTTCCCTAGTTAACTGTTCGCATCCACATAAACTGCTTATCATTACTTGCCCATCACCGGTTACCAGTCAGCGGTTCCATTGGTACATGGCCGCAGAGAGATAATGCTTAACCTAGACTATTTCCATTTATTTATTATTAGACGCTGAAAAAAACAGAGTTTTATTTTGAAAACATGGCTGGATCTCCTCTTGTTCGTGTGTATTCATCCCAGGTCTAATGTGTTAAATCCCTATCAAAGTGTACGGATTTTCTGTCTGATGGAGGACGTCCACATTAAAGTGTCTCATTATGAGGCAATGAAGCCTTTTAAACTGCTTCGCCACTAGGAGTTGAAGAGCTCTGCATTAAAAGACAAACATGATTAGGTAATTATAATCTTGGTATGCTAATTAAGTTGCACACATAGTTGATAAACGTTTATTATACTAAGAAAATATCAACTTTGTGCTGGACGATTTATTTTAATTTGTGTTATGTATCCACTATACTGTAAACATCGGCCTGTATAACCAATCTGTCATGCAAAAAAGGTTGGGTAACACAGTTATAGTAATACAGTGCTTATCAAATGGTGGGGAGGGGTTCCTGGTGGGACATGATAGGAAGCCAACAGGCCCCAATCTGCCTGAATGATAACAAGCTTCCAGTCACTAGGTGGCAGCAACTTGTACAGTGGTTTCTACAGATTAAAATAAATACACTATCAGGTTCTCTATAGTATTTCAATTTGCGGAGGTGAAGGTAGGGGGCGTGAAAACATTGTTACATTACAGATAATAGTTGAGAACCACTGCAGTAATACATCTTGTCCTATGGAATACAGCTGGACGATAAGGAAAATTAAACACAGCAAGAGGTCTGCAACTCCTAGGGTGTCCACCAGGGTACTGTAGTTGGGTTGTGAAATTGCAGTTAGATGAAGCACAGTACACATATAGTGCAAACTGGAATTCCTACAAGGTTTAAAACACTAATACAGAATGTCAGCGCCACACGTAGGAACCAGCTTGTTTTTTCTGCATGATTCCGACACTAGAGAACAGCCGGCATTCTTACAGAATGTTATGATCAAGTGCAGCTTCTGTCCTCCGGAGTTCTCACAGTGTTAGTACTTCCCTCACTGACACAGACCAGAGCAGACAGACCTGACTTTACTCTGTGAGTGTGTGTGTGTCTGCTGCACCGCTGCAGTGTTAGACAGTCATCACGACGTCCAAGGAAAAGACAGAAAACAAAGATAACTACTGTGTCTGCTGTTTGAACTCATCTTGAGAGTAAGCAAAACACAAATGCATTTCTTTTTTACTCCTTTACTATCCAAGGTTGAACGTTTGGAACATAAAACTCTAGCTTTGGATATTTATCTAAAGTCCAATGTCTGGCTAATTCTAAACATTTGACACAATCCTAAGTGACTGTAACTGTCTTTCAGTGCAGAAACTTCAAGCTATAAAAACATGTTGAACTTAATTCTGAAAGTATTTCAATAATTGCAGGGTCAAAAAAATAATTATTGTTTTTATTTTTGGTCAACCTTAAAATAAAGATACCCTGCTGATACTTTTATTAACGTTGAATTTTACCACCAATTTTGGACCTGTCAGACTTTCTATCCTTTTAAATTGTGTTAGATTGCTTTTTCTTAGCTTTTACCTAACATTACTGTCTGGTTCAGGGAAGGGCAAACTAAGGCTTGGGGCACAGAAGCAGTCCTCTTAGCTTTGTAATCAGGCCAGCCAAACCTGTCCAAATAATATAATTGGTTTGTTGTAGTTAGTTATGTATGCCTTCTTCATGGTGTTCATGTTTTCCTAATAGAAGGCGTTGAGGAGGCTAAAATTAGTTCTATCTGGAGCAGATCTATCAGCTCCTGACCCCGATCTCCCAATTTTAGGACCAATTGTGGGCTGTCCAAAAGTTTGTCCATCCCTGATGTCGCTGGTTCCCCTCGTCACGTCACAGTCAGAAGTTGAAACTAAAGTCTGAAATGTTGATTTTCCCAAGCGGATCTGTAATACGGTGTTGAATGACTTTTTGCAGCCACAGTTGTTGCTGCTGCAGGGTAGGTTGGAGCTTCACACCCTCAGTGAGATAGTTGTCTGGTATGAAGTGAAATACCATTAGCTGTCGAAAGCCACCAAAGACACACAAGCACAAACATAACCCTTCAGCCTTTGCGGCATGCAGCATGATGAATGGCTACACACTTAGCTATATTTTAGAGAGGAGCAGTGTGTGCGCGTGTGTGTGTGACGGAGGCGACCGAGAAACGGAGAGACCGAGAGGTGGAGAGAAAGAGAGAGAGAGAGGAGCCAAGGGAGAGAGCCGAAGTAGGCCAGCATGAATATAAAATCACGCCTGCCAGCCAGTAATGTGGGCTACAAGAGGGACAGAAGTAGCATGTGTGTGTGTGTGTGTGTGGATGTAGGTGCATTCTGGTTTGATCTGAGTGTGTTGCCAGAGAATAATTGTGCAGATGAAGGTGTAGCAGACTAAAGCAAAGGGTTTGGTGGGAATGCTCATTTATCAGCTCTCAGAGATGTCAAGGGTGCTGCTGCTCACCAGCATACAAACGCCTGCTAATTCAAACACAGCAGCTTGTTACAGCAGATCACAGATCAGTGCGTTGCAGAACTGACAGACTGACGCGCAAACAAAGGGACCGATATACACGGGCCGACACAGGCGTACAACAGGGTATGGTTTTAGGACTAAAGAACATTATTGACACACAGTATTGATCAGAATACGAGTATAATACACTATTGTTACCAACGCACAGATGCCAGAAGGGAAACATGAAATATTATTAAGACTATGGGGATGGATGGATGGATGGATGGATGGATGGATGGATGGATGGATGGATGGATGGATGGATGGATGGATGATAGATAGATAGATAGATAGATAGATAGATAGATAGATAGATAGATAGATAGATAGATAGATAGATAGATAGATAGATAGATTTCCCAAGTCCCTGGATAGATAGACTATGATTTTCTTTGGAAAATTGAGAATTTACATCATGTACCTTCATTTCTGGTTCTGTTTGGATAAGAAATGGACAGACAGACAGACAGACAAACAGACAGACACACAGACAGATAGATAGATCCGATTCCTCAGGACATAAAAGAAAAACGAGAATATCATATTTATATCAATTAAATAGAAAAATATCAATTTAATTGATACAAATATAAATCAAATATTGATATAAGATATTAAATTGATATTTATATCAATTAAGATATTGATAACATTAGTATATGTTATCAATAAGATATAAGATAATTGACATTATAACAATACAGTTTTTTCAAGAACTCAAAGTATCATAATATAAGATATAGATAAAATAATAAAGGAGTGAGCATTTAGGAAATGATCACCTCATTGCATGATATCAGATGTAAGCATTGCATGATATCAGATGTAAGCCATGTGTCTCTGTGATTTCTTAATTCTAAGAAACCTAAATAAATGAGTCTGATTATCAGTTAATAAGCAAATGAATTGTAAAATAATTACATCAGTGGCAGTGGAAGTAATAAAGCATATACTGTAGCTTTGAGGGAGTTACATGTTTAGCTTGGCAGTAACTGCATTTACAGTTGGGCAGGAAAGCATGGGTCATTACCATATCTTGTAGCAGATGATGTCTGCGAACAGGCAAACTGATTTGTTGCAGCAGCCCAGTGAAAAGGACTCAAACGTTTCTTTACGTTCACGAGGACAGGAAGTTCATCACTGTTTATGAACCTAACGGGGCCTTGAAAGCTCTTGCAGCAGTTGTGCTGCTCCGCTCTCCATCTCCCCAGTCCCATCACTGTCCTCACAAATGAGAGGTAAACCCGACCGCACGAGAAGCGCAGCGTCTTGTTTATTAATATAAACATCCCGCGCAGATATGAGAAGGGCACTCATTTACTTGAAATGTGGACATAAGTGGAAGGGGACGAGGTAGAGGGATGGTGCAGCAGACGGCTCCATTACCTCCTCACAAATAGATAGATAGATAGATAGATAGATAGATAGATAGATAGATAGATAGATAGATAGATAGATAGATAGATAGATAGATAGATAGATAGATAGATAGATAGATAGACTATGATTTCCTTTGGAAAATTGAGAATTTACATCATGTACCTTCATTTCTGGTTCTGTTTGGATAAGAAATGGACAGACAGAGAGACAGACAAACAGACAGACACACAGACAGATAAATAGATCTGATTCCTCAGGACATAAAAGAAAAATGAGAATATCATATTTATATCAATTAAATAGAAAAATATCAATTTAATTGATATAAATATAAATCAAATATTTATATAAGATAGATTTTTATATAAGATACATTTTTTTCAAGAACTCAAAGTATCATAATATAAGATATAGATAAAATAATAAAGGAGTGAGCATTTAGGAAATGATCACCTCATTGCATGATATCAGATGTAAGCCATGTGTCTCTGTGATTTCTTAATTCTAAGAAACCTAAATAAATGAGTGTGATTATCAGTTAATAAGCAAATGAACTGTAAAATAATTACATCAGTGGCAGTGGAAGTAATAAAGCATATACTGTAGCTTTGAGGGAGTTACATGTTTAGCTTGGCAGTAACTGCATTTACAGTTGGGCAGGAAAGCATGGGTCATTACCATATCTTGTAGCAGATGATGTCTGCGAACAGGCAAACTGATTTGTTGCAGCAGACCAGTGAAAAGGACTCAAACGTTTCTTTACGTTCACAAGGACAGGAAGTTCATCACTGTTTATGAACCTAACGGGGCCTTGAAAGCTCTTGCAGCAGTTGTGCTGCTCCGCTCTCCATCTCCCCAGTCCCATCACTGTCCTCACAAATGAGAGGTAAACCCGACCGCACGAGAAGCGCAGCGTCTTGTTTATTAATATAAACATCCCGCGCAGATATGAGAAGGGCACTCATTTACTTGAAATGTGGACATAAGTGGAAGGGGACGAGGTAGAGGGATGGTGCAGCAGACGGCTCCATTACCTCCTCACAAAGGGGATCATCCACTTTCATCCACCCCGTCTGCCGCAACTCACCGCCGGAGAGACGCAGAGACAGGGATGAGAACTCGCCGAGAGGTTAGGGAGATGGATGTATTTAACAAAGACCGAGATATAAGACCAGAAGGAGAAAACGCAGAAGTAACCAAATAAAAAAAGACGCCTTTGAGCCAGAATAGAACTGTTTTCCATCTCGTCCCATTCCCAGTAGATATGCTCACCTAAAATCTGACACGGCTTATCCTCTGAGAAATCCTAGCATCTGTAAATAGCAGGTAACGATGGATGAGGAGGAATTTAAAGAAGTGGAGCAGATCTGAAGCAGCGAGGTGAACGACTTGCTCAGAATGCTCAAGGCTTCGTGCATTTACACACATCCATTTCACCAGTTGAGGTTTTAGACTAATATTAGTTAAAGGCCTAAAGAAAGAACCAGTCTGGACACTGAGAACCAGGCAGAAGAGTATTCACGCAACAAAACCGTCAGTGATAGGATTGCTATGACTAATTCTCTCTATCCCCAACGACAGCAAGACTGAGTATCCCATTTGTCTAGAGATTGGATGGAAGTAAATCAATAGCCAGGCTGCACGACTTATTTTGACAGGAAGTCAAACTAAAATGGAACATATCAACTTTACAATTACAGCAAGTGACATCACCGGCTATGCCTACGACTTTAAAAGTCGCCAATCTTTTAGTTGCTGGACTGAGGGAGCCGTTTCATTTCAGGGATTGGCCATTTAGTAGTGATCAGAACAAAGACTAATTCAGTTCTCTGGTCCATGTCTTCAAATCATACGTGGGGAAACGGTTTGACTTGTGAGCCACAGTGGGTCCCAGAATTTAACACGGAGACCGAGTCAAGAGCAGAACGATGGAGCATTAGTTGAACTGATTCGAATGCAGTGTACAAGTCACGTATAAAACCTAAAATGCTTCATTTCTAAAATACTTTCTGATGTCATCTACTGGGGAACTGCAGGCATTGCAGGGAAAAGGTAGAAGGGTAATGATAATACATATAAAAATCTATAATCTCAATAAGCTCAATCTCTATAATCTCAATAAATACTTTTGATACTTGATGTGGACACTCTGGCCCAGTGGCCAACACATGTGCAGACCAGCACACAGTGGACTGAACACATGGAAGAAGACTCTTTTCAATTTCCTACGCTAAAAATAAATGGACTGGCGTCTCCATGCCAACAATGTGTTGATAGGATGTTAGCCAGCGCTAATCCCTCATCAATACTTTTCGGATAAGTGCAACCGAGAACTTTGAAAGCCCTAAGTTAAGGTAAATTGCATTAATCTATACAGTTACATAAATAAACATTTGACTTCAGACCTTTAGATGTTGTTAGAGTTTCAGTTTTGGTTAACATCTTCACAACAACGGCTGGTTTAAAGCTGCTACAAAGTCAGTTATTCCTAGGACATTAGTGGCATCACTGTTACTGTTAAAAAAAGGATAAAATGAATCTGTGAGTTATTCGTTTATTACCTTAAAAAAGGCCCAGCTGACTCTTCAGCGAAAGATTATGCTGAGCTCGTATTGAAGCTCTTGCGCCGAGCGGATTTGGAAGCATATACGGGACATTGTGACATTTAGATTTGTAAATGGGGTCATTTTTTATGTTCGTGCCAAACTGTCAACCCACGGAGAAATTTGTCTTTGATGCAGCTGCATGAAAACAAAAGATGCAGCATTTCACTCAGAAAAAAAACATTTACGCAAACTAACGAGCAGGCGGAAGCTAAAACTGAAATCTGAGTGAGGAAAGATTTTCCAATTAAACCTTCAAATGTCAGGTCATCTCAAACACGATTGGTGCTTAACGCGAAAATTGTTCAGCGGCTCCTATTCACCGTGGGACTCCTACTGTCCTAAGCACCTTTCACTCCTCAATGAGCAGGAGCAGATGGGAGGAGGGCAGGGACACAGACGGCAGGATGAGGCTCTACGGGGGAGCTGGAACTCATCAGACCCCTGTGGACCACCGTACAGCTGGACCTGCCATGTCTTAGACAGGAGACAGCACCTGAATGACAATCAGAGACTTTTCAGTTGCCCTATCTGAATATCTGTGAATATGTCTCACCGTGTGCTTCAATCACTGTTGTCCACGTAGAGGAGAACCCTCTCCCTCTCTCACTCACTCTCACTCACTCTCGGCTCTTGCAGTCACGCAGGGGTCAGAACGACCCAGCTGTGTGATAAATTGCAAAGTCATAGATGACCTTGCAGCTGAAGCCACACCCTCTCTCCTGCCCATCGGAAGCGCTTGTGCAATAATTCAAGTTGGTTTTATTCCAAGGATCAGTAGCAGCCCCACTTTCACTTCAGGTTAGTCATCCACGGACTGACTCTATACAGCCCCACATCAGCATCTCAGTGAGGACTCAGTGGTGTGCATCCACAGTCTGAAACTGTTTGTGTTGAAATTTCAGGGTTGTGTTTTTTTGGGTCCCCACCCGCCCCACCGAAAACCACTCTTTACTGCAGCAAAGCTTTGTCCCTCCCTCTCTCCCCTGGACTCACCTGCAGTTCTCTTGTATATTCGTCAATTCACTAAACAGAGCAACGTGCATTCCATTAAGAGTTGGAATTAATCAGCCGTCCAAATATTAATTAGAACTAACTGCAATAATAAGGCTTTGCATCGTAATAAGCTAATCCATGACTAATTTAATACATTATTAGTCAACAACTGCTGCTGTAGTTGCTAATTAATGTGGCAGCATTTTTCACAAACAAAACACAAAGGGTCACGAACATTGATCACAGAATAACAGAAGAATCAACATATTAGGGCAAAATCCCGGGCTGTTGGAATCTTTGTGTAACCATAAAAAGGTTTCCAGTAACATGGAAAAATATTTTTTTCGTTACTTAAATGTGAATAACTTGAGAGTTCCAGTTATGTTCTGCACAAGATAGCTACAACCATGTCTATGTTGACTTAAAGGTAAACCCTATTATTGTGTCATTGCCAACATCTCCGAACAACTCATTCTTAAGTTTAGTAATTAATATAAGGTTACGTTACATTAGGATTACAGCAAAATCTTTCGCAAAAAATAAAAAAAACGTGTGCTTTCTTTATGGCCAGGCGTTGTATGTAGAAATAGCATCTTCTGAGCCGTAATAAGATGGTGGTTTGTGAGCATGAGATCATTCTAGACCAGACATGGACAAATATTTTGACTTCAAGGTCAGAATGGCTACTAAACTTGACACTTTAAAAGTCCAATGGGCTGCAACTGGCCCCTGGGCCTTAGTTTTCCCAGATCTGTTCTAGACCAATCAAGTCACTGATTGATGACAACAGTCATGCTGCCTCTAAGGTTTTACTAAACTTTACTGATACAGAGGATTTCTCCCTGTTTTCTTCTACAGAGGACCAGATGGATGCGAAACAGAGCTTTAGACATATGCTGGAGTGAGTTGAAACAAAGAATTATGACAAACTAACACTGCTTACACTCAAATATCAAGAGAAATCTGCAATAAAAATTCAGATGCGGAAATTCCCGGACAATCTCGTTACCAAAACCCACCAGTTTTATGCCCAAATTTTAGAGCCAAATCTCGACAAGATGGAACCATTTGATGTCACTGGCTCCATAAATAATTAAGCAACACAAAGTCACACCCTATATGTAGACAAAGCTGTCAAAAAGCTTCAGTATTAATGTAAAGTAAGAGCAGGGAAGCAAAAACAAGCGTGTTGTTCCTTGTACACGTAACAGACTTGATTGTTATTCCTCTTCACGGCTCATGCAGGACAATTACAGCGCTGCAGGGAAACTGCGATTATGCCTCAAGTCTGCAACCACAGGGCAACCATGGAACCATTCTATTAAACACTCGTGTATTGACATTCAAAACCACCTCCAGGCACAACAACAAACACAGACAATAACATGCACGTACGTAACGGGGGCTGTAACTGAGACGGGCCTTCTTGACAAACGTGCTTGTCAATAAATCAGAGAATGGAAACGTGGAACGAACCTAGCGAACATTCTAACGCTTTGAGAACCTGTGTAATTGTTAGCGTTCATGTGTACGTGTGCTGACTGCGCTAACTGTGTGGACTCACTTCATCAGGTGACCTTGACAGTTGTGAAGTGCGGACAAGAATAATGAGATGTTTGCTAACAGAGTGACTCAGTAGGACGGCTCAGAGGGAGCAGGTGGGACAGACACCACAGACCTCTGTCTTATTGCATCTGAAGGAAGACCAGAATATGACGTTTGTCATAAATTCTATATTTCAACTCATTCCATCATGTGTACAAACACTGTTTAGAATCCACTGTAGAAGACCACAGGGAGAATTCCTCTGTATCAGCGACATTGAAAAAAACCCTGGAGACAGCCTTGTTGCTACACTGCTGTCACCAATCAGATACTGGATTGGTCTAGAAAGATCACATGTCATGCTAGACCAGGCGTGGGCCGACTTTTTGCCTCAATGGCCACAATGGGTCCAAAAGCTGGACATAGGGACAAGGTTTGTGAGGACAAAGAGGAATAACCAGTAAAAGTCATGCATACAGTAATGTCTAAAATCCAAAAATTCATTTTGCGGTCTCAAATCAGATGTATAATCACAATACAAAACAATTTGGACAGGTGTCACCGTCCGGAAAACAAAGCTGAATGGCCTCTATTGAGTCCCCGGACCTTAGTTTTCCCATACCTGTGATAGACCAATCTCACTACACCTTGAAGAAGCTAGTTCTGCATAAAATGTCTCACCACAAAAAATTGATTTATTGTGAATTTTTTTGGCTCATTTACCCAACTCATGATTGCTGGGATTACCCTGAAGTCTTGCACAGAACATTACTCAAAATTTGATGGTATTTATGTTTATTTTAGAAAAAAATAGGAACAATGATTCTTTTTCTATCACTCTATGATATCTCTTAATTTTTTTTTTTTTTTTTGCTTCATTGCATTGGAAAAAAAGATCAAAATATGACACGTTTCCTTTTTTTTTATTTTACTATGGATATTTTGATCCCCCTCAAACTACAACATAACCAGAAAAAGTTGCCTATAAATAAGCACAGCTGGTGGACGCACTAAGTCCTACAAAGTGACAGCGCTCTCTGAAGACGCTTCTGAACTCTCAATTCTTCAAATAAAGGATCTGACAGCGCCGCAAGGACAGATGGCTTTGTCTCCCCAATATCTCTGCTACCAACATGACAAGGAAAAACAAATACCAGTGCAAGGCAGAAGTGGCTCACCTTCACCTATTTGGGATTTCAATCCAGACAACCTCCACCTGCATCGCAATAAAAAGAAGAGAAGAGGAATAACCTCAGCAGAGATGGCAAAAGCCGTAAACAGCTTCGTCATCGCACCGGAAAGTGGATCCAAAACTTTTTGGCCCGTTACCACAAAACAGAGTCACGATGTGATAATAGAATGGATGAGCCTGAAAGGTCAACGACTACCGCTTGTCTTTATAGCTGCTGTTACTTTGACACCTCGGCTGCAGCAGATGTACCAGTGTCCTTTCTCCTGTCACCATCACGTAGGTAGTTTGTAGGGCAGCGGTCTCAAACTCAAATAGGTTGAAGGCCTCTGGCCCCACTGTCATTTCTTCCAAGGGCCAGATTAGCAATTAATGATGAATAAAGAAGAAAAACATGTTGATAATTAAATAAAATATCAGTTTCCCACTGCAATACAACACTATAGTGAATGCCCTCACATTCATCCACAGCAGTGTCCACTACTGAGTGCATCCAACTAAACCAGTTTTTTTAGAATTGACAGTAGAATCCTTCTATAAATCTTTTGGTTACATTCAGCTTTCACATCAAGGTGGGGGCCACAACATAACACTCCACGGGCCACAAATGGCCCACGAGCCACAAGTTTGAGACCCCTAATGTAGAGGGATATTTTTAAGTTCACTTTGCTGGATCTGCTGCTTTATCATTTTATATAAAGGAGAAGAATGGATTCTTCAAAATGTAATATTTTCTTTTAAAAGGGTTCGACTGCCTGTCCTCAATATAAATCCAAAAGGCTTAAAACTGGCAGCTCCGTGTACCTGGTTTGATACTGTGAATACACACAAAGACCAAATACTCCTCCACTAATACCTGAGTCTATAAGTAAAAGTATGTTTTAATCACTGAGATAAACACTGTGTTTGTGTTTACAAGTTCCAGCCAACATGCAAGGACAAGGTCATTATACTCCTATTATTATCATCTAGTTTGCAAATATTTTAATTCCAGTACATATAACCTTAAATAAAAAATGGTGGATTCTCATTTTATTTACAGTATTTCACCAAGAAGACACACCTTGAATTTTATTTCAGATTACTGATGGTTACCACTGTATGGTTTGGGCTGAGATACAGAAAACAAATATATAGGCCACTAAATTTTAATGGCAAATACATTATTTGGCAGGTAGAAATATATCTAGTGGCAGACAAGGAGGGTGTCTGTTTTCTGCAATAAAATATTCATATAGTCATCTTAATTCCGGAAATGCCTGTGAATTGTATATTGAGACCAAATATATGTATATAAATGCACACACACTCACACACACGCTATATTATATATATATTATATTATATTGCTATGTATATATATTGTTTGCATTATTTTAAGTAACCAAATCAATTTTATTCTTCTGTAGCTAATGTTATGGAAAATATTTTAGATGACCCTTATTTTTTAATCTGATACAAACACACACACACACACACATATATATATATACAGACACACACGTATGAATATATGTATATATATTTATATACTCTATATAAATTATTGATTTCTGATATTCTATCCTTCAGTCATTATTATTGATATTGGTTGAATTACAGAATATTGGGAAGATTATTATTGGGTTTCTCTACCAATAATAATCTGATAACACAAATCACAAATTTGGCAAAACTGGAGTAAAACATTATGAGCCGTTTTGGTGAAAAACATCGACATCCATCTGTAAATATCAGTATTAAAAATTTAATCTTTCGACAATATCAGCAAAATCAAGTACTGGCAAGTTAAAATTTGACCACTATAATTATAATGTATATCTATATATTTATATATATATATATATATATATAAATTTACTTATATATAACATTATCAACATCATCCCTTTATTGTCAATGTAGGGGGTACAACTAAATTGAGGTCACTGGTCACATGGTCTGGTCTGTACGCACCTTACAGACAAATGATGTAAACCATTAACCTTGAACAGATTATTTAGTTTACATATTATTTTTTGGTTCATGTTTTTCAGACAGGTAATTCAACATGGCTCCATCACATGGTTATTTACTCTGAGCTGATTATTCCTGCTACTGTTACTCAGAATGTTAGTGCAAAAGGAACAAACAGAGAGAGAGCGAGGCAGACAAAGACAGGAGAGATAAACACTGTGCCAGAGTACAGTGACAGAAGCCCGGAAGTAGAGAGCAGCACCAGGTGGTATAGCGTCTGGAGGCAGGCAGTCAAAGAGCAGCGTTGCCTTGACAACTGTGATGCCTGCTGATGGTAATAGCTCAGCACCACAGCACCAGCACCCACACACACAAACACACACAGGAGCACCAAGTGTGGTTTTATGAGTTCATCCTGTATCTCTTGTTCTGAAGCTGATCCAGTTGTTTTACAGCAGTATCAACGTCTGCTCTCCACTTTCACCATTATCCCTACTTTCTTTCCACAGACTTTCCAGTTCATCCCATGCCGGAGGCCAGCGTCGCACCACCAAATACCAGGGAGCATGTCTGATCCAGTTGACAAGCCATCTGTTCAACCAAGCTGCAGTGGGTTCTAATCAATACAACCAGGGTGCATGGAGAATGTGGCTGCTGTGGTCACCCACATTGACTGGAATAATGGATCAGTTTTAAGGCCACAGTGGACTCATTGAAGCAGCAGTCTGACCGCTGAGGTTTCCTGCCTCCACACCTCTTTGTTTTACTCTTTTAATTAAGGTGCTGGGCAGCAGAATTCCCTTACAGGCTTAGATATTGGCATCTCTGCAACAACCACTGATTGTTCAATGCCGGTTCAAACACATCGTTGCGTCTTCTCTTTTTTATTATTGTTATTCAGAGTCTCACACTTAGCTGCAGAGATGCTGTAATTTTAATTTGACAACTTCACCGCTCTGATCAGGACCGCTCCAGCATCCCTTCCTCTCGCTCTGCATCAGTTGGTGATTTCTAAGCACATAGCCACTGCAGCATCCTACCACCTCCTCCACCTCCTCCTCCTCCTCCACTCTCTCCCTCTTTCCTCTCCTCCCCCACCCTCCTCTCAAACCTCTTTACCCCTCCCTTTTCTCTCCACCTGCTTTTAAATGCATGGCGCTGCCCTTCCACACCAGTCTTCACCAGCAGACTCCCTCCTCTCCAGCCTCTCTGAAGTGAGTCAGGGTTGCCATTAAAAAAACAGGACGAATGGAAATTACCCTGTGAGTCTAAGGCCAGGTACTGAGAGGGGTAAGACAAAAAAAAAAGGAGACAAGGTCAGACTGAGCCGGCAGGACCCTCAGCTCCACCATGTAGTCACTATAATCTATCATACTTGGTCTAGTCTGGTCTGGTCAGACTGTCCTACTCAGGGTTTTTAACTCAGTAAACAGGCCACTGGCATCAAACACTGCAGCTGAAGGGATGCTACAATATTTATTGTTATTACAATAGTTACAAAACAAACATAATCACCAGCACTGATTCACTTATTTTGCAGCCAAACCCTGTTTCTGACAGATATTTAATACCATGCAGTAAACGCCATCGCCTGATGCATGGGGCAGCCTGGCAGCATCCAGCACACACGTCCCATCTCCACCTCCAGGCATCGGACAGTACACCTCCACACATATCTACCACCGCTGTGCCTTGTAAACCATTCCGGACGAGGGAACGACAGTAAAATGTCTCCAAAAAAATGTGAATATTCACGATTTTGGGGGGTTTGGAATTCTACCCGGAGCCGAGACGTGCGGCGCAGGCCCAGCATCAGCGCCACAGCCTCGGACGGAGGTGGTGCGTAAAGATGGACGTGATTTGGCAACGCATATGTGGCCCATAAATAACAGCATCGCCGTTTGAGGCACAGCGACATAAAGCACTGACCGCTTCACAGCCACCATCACCTCCAACCATCACTCACTCTCACCCCCTGCGCACAGGACGCAGGGCCCTGTCTTCAACAATAGGCCTGTGCGTAATTTTTTTGCCATGCTCTTCCACATATTTGCATTGAAATAGCATTAGTGCTAGCGGGCCTTTGTCCGCGTACAGCGCTGATGTGCGGCAGCGGTCGACGAGCGCATCGTTCCATATTAACAGAAGGAGCGGTTTAATCTTTTTGGCTCCGTGTTTGTGCGCAACGTTCGCTAGAACCCCGCGACACAACGAGGCAACTCTGGGTGTTTATATTTAGATGACATTAATGAAACACACACTGTGTCCCTCCCTCCATCCATCCCTTCCTCTGCTGGACCATAAATGCATTTTTCCTTCTTGCACCACAACCAGGTCATTTAGTCAACAATGGCTGGTGATTAGACTCCACTCCATGCCTCGGTGGGGTCACGTGCTCCATTCAGCTCCTCTACAGGGTTTGCAATAGAAAGCGATTTATTTGTTTGGTCTCGAGCAGAGATGCTCCGTGTGAGTGTTTGCTGTTTTAACTGCAGAAAACAAAACCAAGAAAAAAATCCCACATCGATCCCCGAACAAACAAATGACATCATCCTCTCAAAGCCTCACAACCGAGGGAGTGAAGCATCGTAAATAAAACATAGCGCGGCTCAGAGCGCACGGATTCTTCCCCTTTCTGTGGCTTCGAGCCCCGGACTCACACTCACCAGGTTCAGCACGGTCTCCACGATGTCCCTGTTGCTCACCTCCCCGACCTGGATCAGGCCCACGAGCACGGCGAATTTCATCTGGATATTCCTGATCGGGACAGCGGGGTTGATCACCCCGGCGGGGAGGACCATGGAGCCGGCTGCCGATACCATCCTTTCCCCCTGGGCGCCGGAGCCGGAGGTGGCGATCTGCTGCTGCTGCTGCTGCTGTGGCTTCTGCTTTGAGGATGACGACGAGCCCGGCGCAGGGTGAGGGTCTGTGTCCGTGAGCGAAGAAGCGGAGCCCGGTGGTCCTGAAACCGGCTTCTCGCTCGACATTTCCCCTTGGAAACAGGGAGGAGAGGAGCGGCTGCCGCTGTCTCTCACACCTGCTCTATAAGCGCTGCTGCTGCCGCCGCTGCACAAAAACCATCGAAGTGCGAAGGGGGGAGGAAACACAAACAGATTAGATTTGAGAAGAAATCCCCGATAAATTCACCCTATCCTCCTGGAAACATGTAGGAATTCATAGGGTTGGGAAAAGGATGGAGGTCTGACAGAACGGTAGCCTACGCTCTCTCTCTCTCTCTCTCTAGCTCCCTCTCTCTGACTCTGTCTCTCCCTCATTGGCAGGTTGCAGTCAGTGCGGTCGTCGCGCATACATCGCCTTGTTGACGCCCCCTGTCTGCGGCGGTGCGCTGCAGCCGCGCATGCGCAAGGAAGCATTTACTGGGAGTGTACTGAAGCAGAATAACATGGAGCCATCCAACCATGAGAGCCTTACAACAGGAGACAGGGGCCACGACATGACTGTGTTATTGTCATGTTATCATTATTACAGTCATGACTTCATTACAGGGTAATTCAGAGTCATGAAAGTTTTGGGGAAAACATTTCACTTTTGTCAAAAAAGTCAATTATTTCCAATTAGTATGGTTCATATACAAAAACATTAAAAGTGGTTTCCAAAGTTGCAAGGGACAAAGTTCTTGCAGGGATTTCCAGTAAATTTAAATTTAATTTAAATCTATCTAATATCTATCTAGTATGCTTTGTGTATATGTTACTCTTTGTATGATACATACAACATTATACATACACACATGCATACTGCATGAGTGTATGCATTTATCTATATATGTGTACATATTACGTGTGTATATATGTATATTTATATTTATGACTAAATACTGTATGAACATGCAATATATGCCTATGTATGCACATGTGTATGTATGCATATATGTATGTATATGTGTATGCATACAGTATATTTCTATCTACAGTATATGTATGTATATGTGCTTATATATGTATGTATATGCAATACATGTGTATGTGTGTATATTTATATATGCACAATATATTTGGGCTCTATGATAGATAATAGTAAAGATGGTTGATTCGCTGTGGCAACCCCTGAAGGAAGATAGATAATTGTACAAACTTACAGTGGTACAATACATAAGCTTAGTACTAATACGTTTTAATACTAATAAATTATTATTAGCCCAAAAATATAGTTGACTAAGTCATGTTTCAACATTTTTGCAAACAAAGAAAATATATATGTATGTATATACAGTATATAAGATGTGACCTTGAATCCTCCAAGCAGCTCGCCTATTTTAAGGCCACTGGTGTATTTATAGTAGACTATTCTAGAGTGAATCCTAAGATTCTGAGGTCTATTTCACAGCCTTGGTGTCAGAGCTGAGTCTATCGGCTTAATCTGCACCTGGGGGTCAATAATTGGCTTAAAGGGCCTGACCAAACATTTAGTGGTCATTTACTCCCGGTGCCAGAGCTTTGATTGTAATCTATACTCTAATTAAAAACTAAATGTATTCTGCTGGGTTTTTTTTTTGTTTGTTTGTTGTTTTTTTTTTTTTTTGACAAAGGCTCGAGAATCCACTTCAGCCACCTTCAGACGGAGACATAAAAAATTGATAAGGATAAGAAAAGGTTAAAGTTCACATAAAAAAATGTCAACATATTTATTAAAAGTGGTGGCCTAGTGGTTTAGAGAGTCCACTTTGGTCCGCAAAGTTTCAGGTTCTAATCCCGACCCATATAACTACCAGTGGGCTTACCTCCCACCAGAAGGCTGACACTATGGTGTGGTGTGATTTGGGTGGCAGTGGTGGAGAATACTGCCCGTGAGACCAGGTAACGGATTAGAGATTCAAGTTGAATGTGTGAAGGGACCAGTGACCAAGATTTTAATGTCTTACTTTTTAAGACTTCTCTTAAGACAAAGGTTCCCAAATCTAATTTAGTCACCAGCAGGGGGCGCCAAAATTGTTGATGAGGTCAAATCATATTAAAATATTTATTGAAATACAACCTGTTGCTCAGGTAATATTTTTATATTAGGCCCCTAGGATAGAAAATGATAATTCAAAATTTCTGACTCTGTCTTTATAGCATAAGGCCTGTGGACCAAAATAGTCCTACTAGGTGGTTTATACCAACCTGCTGCAAACTTAAGAGGAAAGAAGGAAGAATGAAAAACAACTAATTGTCCTTGTGATTCACACCACCGCACACAAGGAAATGCAACCTCTACATTTTAACCCATCAGCAAAGTGAGCACTGGGTAGGTCCATCTTTAGGGTCATTCTTCCACCAATGTATCCACTGTCCCTCCTCTAAACATGTCCAAACCAACTCAATCTGGCTTTTTCTACCTTCCTGTCCCTGTGTTGTCCCTCTAATGATCTCATTCCTGACCCTGTCCATCCTAGTCTCTCCTAAAGAGAACCTCAGCATCTTAAACTCCTCCACCTCCAGCTCTGTGACCTGTCTTCTCCCTTTTCCTAGTGTCTCTAAACCATACATCATGGCTGGTCTCACAACTGTCCTGTTAACCTTTCCCTTCACCTTAGCTGACTCTCTTCTATCACAGATCACTCCTGACTCTTTTCTCCAGTTGTTCCATCCTGCCTGTCCTCTATTCTTCTCCTCTCTTCCACAGTCTCCACAGTTGATCTTCAGTATCTAAACTCCTCCACCTCCTCTTCCTCTGCTCCTTGTAACCTCACCATTCCACTGTACTCATTTTCATTCACACACTTATACCCTGTCTTGCTACAACTGACCTTCATTCCTCTTCTCTCTAGTGCAAACCTCCACCTCTCTAGGTTGTATGCAGCCCACGAGCCAAAAATGACTGGAACCCATTAAGAAATTTATTACGTACCATAACCTACTTCTACTAATGTAAACTTTCTTAGGACACAGCCCTACTGAGGACGTCTGCCATTTGCTTCCATCCCTGTGTCTCCTGGATGTTTCTCCAGATACCCAAACTTCATATCACATTAAAAAAAACTTCACTCACTGTGTCGAATTGATGACAACCAACTCTTGTTGGGGGGCGGGTCATCTGTGATGAACTGGAGAGGTGACGGGGATTGACTATGGTTCCTCTGTGACCCTGGAAAAGATGAAGCAGCAGAAGACAATTAAAGAAATTAGACTTGTAATAACCGATCCATCTCACAGGTCATCACTCACAGCAGCAGATCTCTGTGTTAAATCCCTGGTGGCCGATGGTGTCATCGTCACTGTACCACTCTGTGCTAATGGATCCATTTTATACTGGAATATTTAATCTGAGAAAAATACAGACAGGGGGCAGTGTTTCTGCACAGGTGAGCTATTCTTGTTGTACAGTTTAAATCAAGCATAAATCACTAAATAATCCCTATAATTGAATACCATCCAAATAAATATTTTTCTATATATATGTATGTATGACTGTTAGTAAGGTTTTCCCGAAGTAAAGTGTGAAACATCCGTGTAAATTCATTTAAACCAGTGCTTCCCAATCTTTTTCTGTTATGCCCCCCCCCAACAAGAAGAAAACAATTTGCGCGCCCCTACCCCACCTCCCACTCTCCGCCATAACTATAAATAACAGCATTTGTCTATAAAATAGTTCTAGGTACACCTCTGCATAACATCGTATCCTTGTTAACATAAAGAAAACAAAAAGAAAGATGTAACTTACAAGGATGTGCAATTACACTTTATTGTAGAACGGCGGAAAAAAAAGCATGTTCCCCAGGGTCACACGCGCCCCCCTCAGCATCGTACCGCGCCGCCCCAGGGGGGCCCGCCCCACACTTTGAAAACCCCTGATTTAAATAAACAAAGCCGAAAGTTTCCTCAAATAAAAGAGGTGACAGGATTTTAAAAGCTCTGCTGGAGCAATTTTGTCAACACATGCAGTTCAAAGAGCCGGTTTTCCAGACAGGAAAGTGTTTATATATTCAGAATCCATCCATCTGTCCTATTTACAGCGGTCCCCACTTTAACTCTGCTACCTTTGTTTCCTCATTACACATCACACCACTGCTCTCCTGATACTCGTTCTTCTCTCCTATGATATTTTACCATGACATCACCTCCTCCGCTCCTCTTCTCCTGCAGTTATAATTTTCTTATCTTACACACACCCCGTGTCCCCTCACCGTCGCTCTGCTCTATCCCTCTCGTTCCTTCTGGTCTAACAATCCATAATCCCAGTTTGCTACGGGAGCCAAAATAAAAAGCTCAGCAAGGTTGCCCCTAAAATTCCTCTCACCATGAAACCAATTTTCATCTGTTTGATTGTGTGTTTCATGTAGAAAATCAACACAGTTCCCTTTTTATCAATGCATTTGGAGACGAAGAGACGAAAAGCAAATACCCATCTCACTGTTTTTTTTTTTATTTTCTTCCATTGATTTAAATAAAGTGATTTTTTTCCCAGCAAAACATTAAATTAGCAGCAGGCTTTTGTAATGACTCACTAAAATGTTTCATTGCAATAAACGATTATATATATTAACAAAAAAAAAACACCAAAACCTCTAACTGATGTATTAATGTATTAAACCACGTGATATAAAGATTCATCTATTTTATTTCATTTTGTCAAGATATATATTTATATATTTCATCCAAATTGATAAACACAAGGACATTTTGTCCAAGCCTGGGAGAAATGTACCAAAAAAGCAAGAGAGAATATTCAACTGTTTTTTCATTTTTCATCCTTCCCTCTGTCATAGACATGTCACCTTTCTGACTAGTTTCTCTGTGTGTGTGTTTGTTTGTTTACTGTTGTCCTGGTGTCACAAAGCAACAACCAGAAGAAAATAGACAGAAATAAATGATGGATATTGGGAAAAAATGGACAGCAGTAAATTACTGTGTTGGGTTTTGGGACTGAAGTTGAAGAGAATCTTTTAAGACTTAAGACCCTAAGACTAAAATGTGATAATGACAGTCAGAGAAAACAGGCTAAAGGACATTATACAGTCATGATCGAATCACAGTCAGGGCCATTGGCTCCTCCCAGTAGAGTCACAACCAGTAAGAAGTCTCATCGGGGTTGGAAAAATAGAGTGTGATTGGGGGGCTGTAATGGAGAACCGCTGACCCAAGGGGACAGATGGATGGATGGATGGATGGATGGGCGGACAGATGAATGGACGGACAGGTGGATGGATTGGTGGACAGATTGATGGATGACTGGACTGATATATGTATGTACTGTATGTATGGATGGGTGGGTGGACGCATGGATGGATGAATGGATGGACGGATGGATGGATGGATTAATGGACAGATGGATGGATGAATGGATGGACAGATGGATGGATGGATGGATGGATGGATGGATTTAGATTGTTGATGTCTGGGCAGGTTCTCAGTCATCCAGATAATTTAACCCATAAAGTAGAGGGCATCTGGACATAGGTTACCTGAACATGGTTCACCTGTCACCCAAGTGGCTTCTTCAATTCTAACCAATACCAGAAGTCCCCAGTAGTCTCATTTTGGTCTCATTAAAAACTATTTTTAATTCCCTCTAATTTAGATTTTTATTTCTTTTAGGTCATTTGATCCAGAAACGTCCACAGTGCAGCCTCCCTCTGTGTGGACACAGGCCGTCCTCTCTACCTGTGTGCGTAATAGAGTCTGCTTCATGCTCCAGTGTTCATCCAACAGGACACATCTGCCCGCTAGTATTTCCATTAGCAGGAGAAGTTACCGAGGCTGATTCCTCATTCTGTCTGAGCTCCTCTGTTTGTGTTGACGTGCCGAGATTGTGTGTGTGTGTGTGTGTGTGTGAGCACATGTGTTTGTTCCTGTCACTGTGTATTTTCATATAAGCAGAAACGACAGCCTCTTTGATGTCCCCGCTCCTTATTTTTTTTGTGTCAGTGGCTCACGACAGGGGTGACAAGGAGAGGGAGACATGGGAGTGACATGTGTGTGTGTGTGTGGAGAGAGAGAGAGACAGAGAGACAGACAGACAGATGGAGAGAGAGAGACTGTCATATTATTTTATATGCACACAGGAGATCATTAGAGAATTTTACAGATGAGCAGAGGCCATTTCGTGATTCTCCTCAGCCCAATCACCGAGACAAAGGAAATGAAGGGGAGAATCACACACAATCTGTCAACTGCAGACACACACTTACACACCGAAACACACACATACCTGGCATCTGCCACACACTTCCCTCACATTCTCACTCTTCAGTTTCTTAAGCCAGCAAATCCAATTCCCCTTTAGAAAGAGCACACTTATGGTCAGTGTGCAGAGACGAATGCACACACACTGGACACAGAGACAAGTTTCTCTCTCACACATACACACACACACGCACAACACACTCTTTTTTGTTTTCAGACAAAGGCCTGCTTCTACAGCTTTGTCCTGATCCAACAAAAGACTTCTTTAACAGCCAGAGAGGTCTTAACCTGAATCTGCTCTGTGATTGGGCGAGGGGGTTGGGGGCGGGGGGCACCGTCGTGGCAGTGCTCCCTTCACTGTCCCTCTCCCCTCACCTTTTCCACCTCACCTCTGTCTCTCCACTCCACTTTCGCCTCCTGTAGAGTTGATAACATGTTTGTCACTGGAGTGTGAAGGCATCGCTGGAGGTCTATGGTGGGTTCATGATCAGAGCACTGCAGATCAAGAGTAACACCAGGTCTTTGGGTGTATCAGGCAGAGAGACAGACAGGCAGGGAGAGAGCAGCACAGGTGACATCGCTCAGACAATCAGGGCTGATTGGCTGACATTAAATCCGTGTCTCACAGTCACGTCCAATCAATTGTATTTTTGCGGCACAAATTCGCAGAACACATTTGTTTTAATGGACTTTTTACTATTTTGAATTAGAATTTAATTACCCTTCAAAAAAAAAACAATGCCATACAGGATTGCTGTTTTAATAATGTAGATTTGTGACTCTCTACTGGTGGCAATAAAAAGTGCCTTAAAATGTATTTTTTTTTATTCCCAAAAGAAGTTACTGAATAAAATTTAGGGGTACGGTTACTGAAAAAGAATGATAAAACACATGCTGTCATGTTGTTTTCTTCAATTTCTTGTTCATTTTAACGCCTGGTTCCACTAAAGATACATTGGTTGGACAAATGATGTCCAAATATTGCTAACAACAACAATAAATCATAAGAGTTTAATTTCAGAGTTGATATCTAGACATTTTCCATAGTTTTCTTGATAGTTATATTAATATTTATATAACAAAATATTATATATATATATAATATTTTGGTTAGCAAAGCAATATTAACTACTGCTTTCAAATTAGTCGATGTTCAACCAACAGAATAAATCTGAACAATCTGATTTTTAGTCTTTTTCAGAATTTTTATTTTTTTTTGGGGGGGTGGGGGGGTTAATAATTCATTTCAACAGAGTAAATAGCTTTCTTTGCAGTCGTAGTTCACTGTGTCTTCTCTGCTCAGCTTGACCTGGTTTCCTGGGACAACTGGAAATCAGATGAAGCTCTGACTTCAGACTGTGATGGAGACACAGGTAATGACTTCCTGGTTTTTTTTGCAGGCGGATGTGAGTCATCACTGAGATGTAGGTGTGTAGGTGCTCGTCTATGTGTGCTGGTCAGTGTTTGTCTGTTGTGTTGTAAAGGACGAGGACTGAAACATGCTAATACACCGTCTGAACCAAGGTGACGGACAAGGTGACAATGTTTAATGTTTCATTTCCAGTCCATGTTTCAGCCTCCTCTTCAGCGCAGTGGCGCAGTGGTTACTAATAATGCCTGACACGCATGCAGAGGCGCCGAGTCTCCAGCAGCTTCCCTCCTCCAGTCCACACACAGCCTGTGAGGGGAAGGTTAACCTGCAGCTCTAAATTGCCTGTGGGTGTGGAGACGAGTGTGAACGGTTGTTTGTGTCACTGTCACTGCTGTGATAGACTGTCCCTGAAGAACAATCACCAACAACACCTGTATGTTTTCATATTCCTCAGCCTGCATGTCCATGTCAGCCTCTAGATGGCACTACCAGACACAAACTCAGTTAATGGCCCGGACCACATGATTATCACTCTCCTAATCATCCATCCATCAATTATCCATCCATTATTATGCTGGGGCAACAGTCTCCATGGCCACTACCTATGTCACACTGCTACATCCCCTCATGAACCTTCCTGGCTGCTTCCAGTGGTGGAGCCACTGGAAGCAGCCAACAACCCTAACCCTAAGGATTCAATCTAACTCAGGATGTAAACCCTGGAGTTTCACACCAATGACAGAGACATTGACTCTGGTTCAAAGTGCCACCCAAGACATGCTGTCCTTGCAATTTAGGGTAAGGATGGAGAACACCTCACCCTGGTCCATTCTCAGTGTCTCTGGAAATAGAGCTGAAAAGGACTCATCGCATTTTTCTGAGAAGGATGAGAGCATGTCAGGGTAAAACCACGCTGACTGGATGATTGAATGAAAGAAACCTGAGGAAACATGAATTACACATGAGTCTGTTAAAAAAGTCATCAAGACACCAAAACATTTCTCATGTCTATTCCTTAAGAAAATGGTGTCCTCCACTGTCTCAATAACTGAAACTGACACAACTCCATAAACCAAGGCCTTTGTGATGTGAGAATTGAGCCAACAACCCTCTGTTGGTAGCCTTGTAGTGGAGAAAAGGGTTTCTTTGGCTCCCAAAGATTTGAGTTCTAGGTTGAAGCTTGAAGAGACATTTTGTTCCAGGGAACTCTCACCAGTTCTACTGAACTGATGAAGTTCCTTTAAGCTCCAAGAAGAAGTCAAATTGCTTAGAATTACACTCTTTGGACAGACGGCAAGACAGACAGACAGGAATTGGGATAGATGGATGGACGGACGGACGGACAGACACACAGACAGACAGACAGACAGACAGACAGACAGACAGACAGACAGACAGACAGACAGACAGACAGACAGACAGATAGATAGATAGATAGATAGATAGATAGATAGAATGGACATGGAAGGAAAAAACTCATTCAAGTGGAGCTGATACGAAGGAGGGTTGAAGGCGTCTCACTGCAGTTGTCCAAAGATGAAGAGGTCAGATGTTTGTAAGGAGTTTCAGCAGAAGAAGAGGAGAAAAATTAAGAAAAAAGAACTTGATAAGAAGTTTAAGAAACAGAACTACATTTTAACAACTTTAGTAATACATTTGCCACAGCACAGTAGACACACTTTAGAACAGGGGTCACTAACTGGCGGACGTGTCCGGACCCAGGGGTAATCCTGTACGGACCCGGATCTATGATCTATTTATACGGTAGAAGAATTTTAACCGGATGGTTTTAAGGTGCGCAGCTTTTTTAGTGTTTACGACCAACGCCATTGGAAACACAGGAAAAGCTGCACCGGTATCAGGAAATAAACTGACCAATCGTGTACAGGTTAAATTATCCCACGTGGTGCTTTTCAGCCAATCAACTCTCGGCATTTTCTGCAGTTAACAGCAGCAGGCAGCGTGAGAGGGAGAGAAACAGCCGCAACGGACGGAGACGTGGAGAGAGAGAGATTCAAGGGAGACAAGGGAAACAGGTTCAGAGAAACTGAAAGTGTTTAATTGTTAATTGTTGATTTGTTATGATTTGT
>JAFBJS010002164.1:0-35334 GCA_016785265.1 Paraplagusia blochii | reverse complement strand
ATACTCAATTCATACTCAGTTTTAAACTCAATTTATACCCAGTTTATAGTCAGTTCATACTCAAGTTATATACTTAGTTCATACTGAGTTTTATATCAAGTTTATACTCAATTCATACTCAGTTTAAACTCAATTCATACCCAGTTTATAGTCAGTTCATACTCAATTTATACCCAGTTCATACTCAGCTTATACTCAGTTTTATACCTAGTTCATACTGAGTTTTATACCCAGTTTATAGTCAGTTCATACTCAATTCATACTCAGTTTTAAACTCAATTTATACCCAGTTTATAGTCAGTTCATACTCAGCTTATACTCAGTTTTATACTTAGTTCATACTGAGTTTTATACTCAGTTTACAGTCAGCTCATACTCAGTTTTATACCCAGTTTATAGTCAGTTCATACTCAGCTTATACTCAGTTATATACTTAGTTCATACTGAGTTTTATACCCAGTTTATACTCAATTCATACTCAGTTTTAAACTCAAATCATACCCAGTTTATAGTCAGTTCACACTCCGTTTATACTCAATTCATACTCAGTTTAAACTCAGTTTTATTTAGTTTCTTTGTGAATTTTAAAGCTCGATCACTTGTTAGCCAGTTAGCATCGGCCCGTTGACTGCAGATAAACTGCTGTTTAACGACCATTAACTCGGAGTTCGGACCCACGGCGACAGAGAAACACGTACCGAAAGACGTGAAGCTTGAAAACCCGAGACAGGAACCGAGACAGAAGTCGTTCAGGGGCCAAACAGACCAGACCGAACAACCGCTGAGCAGCCGCTGAGGAGGTTCCTCACGTCACGACAGCGACAGCGCGCGGGGAATGACGGGACATGTAGTTCAGGTCTGGGCTTTTGCTCTAACGCTCTTCTGCGAGTTAAACTACAACTCCCAGTAGCAACAGCGACACACACTGGACAGAGCGACGTGTCCGCGACAGAACTGACATAAGTTTTTTTTTTCACTTCCTTTAACTTTTATTATTATGTAGATTTTATAAATGTAATTCGATATTTTGAACCATGATACATGTTATTTATGTAATGTGTATATTTTAGTTTAATAAATATCGGTCCGATATTTAGACGTTTATGTAAGATTGACCAGATCAATATCGTTTTTTCTTCCTCGGATTATGAAAATCACTTCATATCAGCATGAAAAAGAAAATGTTACAACAATTTCAAAATGTAAAATTAATTAATTAAAATAATTATTTTATATATAATTATTCATTTATTCAAAAGATTTTTCTGCAAAGTTTATTTTTTAAGGTTTTTCATATATTTGTGCCAATCCAACAATGGCTCATACATATTTATATTTTCATTACTGTCTGATCCTATTTATCAGAATCATTCTAATAAAGAGAATAACATTTTTCTGTTTTTTTATATATATATATAAAATTGTGCCCATTATAGAAAAACTAAAGGTGAAACCCAGTGGACTTTGTTAAGTATCTGTAGATGCTGCAAATACCGAAGCTTTTCTGACGCTATGCGATGAGTCAGAAACTACAAAAGCTTTTATTCCTTTAAGTAAATACATAAATATTACAGGTAATGGTTCCAGACATTGGACGTCTCAAGGTGAGGTTGTCTGTCCATCAGGTACGGCCTCGTCCCCTCAGTCCCCCATGGGTGCTGTCGGCTGCAGCTTCCTCTCCAGCTTGGTCACCCTGTGTTTGAGTTTGTGATGTACGGCTTCGTGTTCGGCCATCAGTCGAGCGTAACGCGTCAACAGGACGTCCAGGTCCATGCCCATCCTCTCCACTTTCTCTTCCATTTCCTTGGGGTCAGGGCCCTGGGCTGCCACCTACAGGGCAATGGTTGGAACTGACTCAGTACAAAGGTTTGGTCAAAGCACAGTTTTGACATTTGCAGGGCCATGACCATACCTCCAGGTCCAGCAGTCCATCCTTCATCAGGATCTGCCGTCCCTTCTCCTCCAGCAGGGCCTTAGCATCAGGATACTCCTTCAGCGCCTCCATCAGGTCGTCTTTGGAAAGACAGAATAGGTCGGAGTAACCGATGCTTCTGATGTTGGCAGTCCTCCTGTTTCCTGCTTTACTGCCTGTTACAGAGACATTTCCACACAATCAGCTTGAACTTTAGTTGAAGGAAGTGTGATTTTATTGTTTTATAACAGGAAGGACGGACAGATCTAGGGATGGATGGATGGATGGATAGACAGACTTCTTGTCCTTCTGCCCACCTTTGATAGCCAGGATGCTGATCTCGCCAAAGTAACTTCCATCGCTGAGAACCACAAACTGTGTGACCCCATCATCAGCCACCACTGCCAGTTTTCCTTCCTTGATGATGTACATTTCTCTGCCGATGTCGCCCTTCTTACAGATGTAATCTCCAGGACTATAGACCTGAGGCTGAAGCTTCAGCACCAGCTCCACCAACAGGCCGGCCTCGCAGTCCGCGAATATTCTAACCTACAGGACGGCAGTGAAGAAGAAGCTCTGGATCCTGAATCCTATATTGCAGCGGTTTTATTAGCTCCTCAGTACTGACCTTCTTTAGCGTGTCCAGGTGGACGTTGATGGCAATCTCAGCTCGCAGTTTGTCAGGAAGGTACTTGAGAACCTCCCTTTCATCCACAGCCTTCTTGTTGGTCCACAGGAAGTCGAACCACTTAATGACTCGCTTTTCCAGGTCCATTGACACCTGTATCAAAACGTCAGTTTATGAGGAAAGAAGAAAAAGACGGAGATCAAACTTCTTGTCATTGTGAACCACACCACTGCACTGGACCAAACTCTTCTCCACAGTCAACAGAGGGCAGCAGTGGGTGGGGACGGTGCCATGCTCAGTGGATCTCAGTGGTAACCTGGCAGCTGGTGGAATCACACCAGGAACCATTCAGACCTAAGTCTGGTTCCTTAACCAGTCAGCTAGCACTGCCACAAGAGGCCGCTATTAGGCCGCCAGAGACATTTACAAAACAACAATCAAACATTAAAAAAACCATCTAACATTCAACCATAAGGAGCCTCAGACAGAAGAACTAACATTTACAAAAAATGACATCTGTCATCATTTAATCAACCAACAAACCAACCAGTCAACCAAACATCAATCAGTCATCAAACCAACTAATCAACCATCAAACCAACCAACTTACCAACGCACCAACCAAACAAAGAAAAATTTAACCAAGAAACCAAACCATTAACTGAAAATCAAACCAACTGACCTATTCCACCTACCATCAAACCAACTTATCAATCGAAATTCCAACCAACCAACTAAACAATTCAATTAATCTGGCATTAAACCACCTAACATTCAACCATAAGGAACTTCAGACAAGAGAGTTGAACTAACTTTTACAAAAAAATCATGTTGTGATATAATCAAACAACAAACCAACCAGTCAACCAACCAATCGGTTGGTTGGTTGTTTGATTATATGACAACATGATTTTTGGTTTGGTTGGTTTGATGATTAATAATTTATAAATTTGTTGATTGGTTTGTTTGTTATTTCATTAGTTGGTTTGAATATTGATTGATTGTTTGGTTGACTGGTTTGGTGATTGATTAATTAACCAGTCAATAAATCAATCAACTAACCAAGGAATCAATCAAGCAATTGATAAATCAATAAATAAACCAACAAATTAACCTATCAATCAGCAGTCGATCAATCAATCAGCAGTCGATCAATCAATCAGCGATCGATCAAGCGATCGGTCAACCAACCAACCAGTCAATCAAGTAATCAATCGATTAATAAATTAATAAATCATCAAACCAACCAATCAACCACACCAACCAATCAACCAAACAATTAATCAATATTCAATCTAACCAATGAAATAACAAACAAACCAATCAACAAATTATCAATCATCAAACCAACCAACAAACCAACCAGTCACCGAACCAAAAATACAATCAATCAACCAACCAAAAAAAACAACCAATCAACTAACCAACACACAACCAGTCAACAAAACAATCAATCAATATTCAATTAATCAAGTATTCAACTATCAATCAATCATCAAACCAACCAATCAATCAAAAACCCAACCAACCAACCAACCAACCAACCTTCCTGAAGGTCATGTACTGTTTGATGGCATCGATCCGAGCCTGGAAATCTGCTCTGGCAGCGTTCATGTTGGTGATCATGGAACCCACGTTACCGACGATGGTGGCGAAAATCAAGACGCCAACCTGGAAGAACAGAGGAAAACGGAAAAACGTCACCACTTACTTTATGAAGTGGAATCGCACGGAAATCTCGGAAAAATCCCTCACGCCGTAATCACCAGGAAGTCAGTGACAACAAAGAAGTACTCAGAGTTCTCCACAGGGGGCGGTGTTTCACCAATGGTGGTGAGCGTCAAAGTGGACCAGTACATGCTGTAGGCGTACTTTCTCACCAAGCGGCCAAACTCTGGATCTGATGGGTCGGGATACACAAACCTGTCCGAGCCGAAACCTGTAGAATCAGGAGAAGACATGAAACAATGAGGCTCTTTGGACGTTCCTGGGACCAGCTGAAGAACCAAGCCTGGACTCAGGGTCACCAATGGCCTTGGAGAAGGAGTAGTACAGGCAGGCATTCCAGTGGATGATGATGACGATGTACATGACCAGGCTGGAGATCCTCAGAGCATTGGGGTAGTTGGTCCTGGTCTCTGTCCTCTGGAAGAACTCCTGCAGTCTGCAGGTGGGACAGACGTCTTTGTATTATTTGATTTACTTTAAGATATTTGGTCGTTGGTATTTTTAAGATGGTTGGGGTGGTGGTGGTGGTGGTGGTGGTGGTGTTCAGTACCTGTTGAACCTGAGGAGTTTATTGAGTCGGATCTCTGGGTATTTGAGGCCCACGATGACGTACAGGACGTCCGTGGGAATCATGGAGACCACATCCAGTTTGAACTGGAAGCTGTTCATGTAGCGCTCACGAAGCTTGAGCTCATCCTTCACTAGGAGACCCTGCTCTAGGTAACCTGTAGAAGAACACCAGACATGCTGAAGACACCTCTCCAGGTGTCTCACCCAGAGTTTGCGTTTTTTTCTGTACCAGTTCTGGTTCTGAAGAACATGTCTCCAAGGTAGACGAGGTCGGCGAGGAAGTCCATGAAAAACCAGTAGAAAATGTAGTCAGACTGCAGTTCTTCAAAACTCGCCCTGAAAAAGAAAACCTGTCACCAGTCAACAGTTGTGGTAGGAACCTGAAGGTGGCGCCACTGACATTGACCAAACTTATATTTGGTCCGGGTCAACACAGACAGGAAGGTTTGGAGAAAAAGCTAGAGAAGACAGATTGAGATGGTTTGGACATGTTCAGAGGAGGGACAGTGGATACATTGGTAGAAGAATGATCCTAGAGATGGAGCTACCAGGTAGGAGACAAAGAGGAGATTGAGGAGGACATGGAGGTAGCTGGAGTCAGAGTAGAAGATGGAGAGGACAGGGGGAAGGGACAAGCCAAAAGGAGGAGAAGAAGAACAAATAGGCAGAAGATAGGAGGCAGAGCTAGAGGTGGAGGAGTTAAAGATACTGAGGTTCTCTTTGGGAGAGACAAGGATGGACAGGATCAGGAATGAGGTGATTAGAGGGACAACACAGAGAGAAAGGACAGATTGAGATGGTTTGGACATGTTCAGAGGAGGGACAGTGGATACACATTGGTAGAAGATTGATCCTAGAGATGAAGCTACCAGGTAGGAGACAAGGAAGAGATTTATGGAGGACATGGAGGAGAAGATACTGAGAACAGGGGAAGATGGAGAAGGATTGTGGAAACTGTGGAAACACCTGAAGAAGAAGAAGGGACAGCTTTCTTTGACTGAATTTACACCTGGTCTTCAGACACCCTAAACTTCTGTTGTTGGTCATACGCTGTGAGGAGCCTTAAGAACTCCTGTCTCTTATACACATCTAGATGTGTATAAGAGACAGGTCGACAGATTGAGATGGTTTGGACATGTTCAGAGGAGGGACAGTGGATACACATTGGTAGAAGATTGATCCTAGAGATGAAGCTACCAGGTAGGAGACAAGGAAGAGATTTATGGAGGACATGGAGGAGAAGATACAGAGAACAGGGGAAGATGGAGAAGGATTGTGGAAACTGTGGAAACACCTGAAGAAGAAGAGGGGACAGCTTTCTTTGACTGAATTTACACCTGGTCTTCAGACACCCTAACCTTCTGTTGTTGGTCATACGCTGTGAGGAGCCTTAAGAACTCCACCTCCACCATTTGTCGTATTTGTCTGCTACACCTTAAGGCTGGTCCTACAGAAGACAGTCAGAAACAGACAGGAGACCACTGAAGGTCTGAAGGTCCAGGACTCACCTGGCTATGATCAGGGTCCAGTTGTACATGACAGGGATGGTGATGATGAGCAGCCAGTAGTAGTAGGTGTTTCCAGCTGGATTAAACACCGTCACCTCTTTAGGACTGAACATCAAGAAATACTTTTCATTTTCATTTTCACCAAAAACTTGCTCCTTCCTAGTGATGGTTCCATAAACATCAAACGTACGTTTCCGCCTGGGCTTTCTTCTCCTTTTCCTTCTCCTTCTCCTTCTCCTTTTCCTTCTCCTTTAACTTCTCCTCCTTCTCCTTAAGCCTCTCCTCCTTCTCCTTCCTTTTCCTCTCCTTTCTCTCCTTCTTCTCCTGTCTCTCCTTTCTGGACAGACAACATTCAGAAGGAGACCCTGAAGGTTTGACTCCTCGGAACAAACCCAGTCATAGTGTGGAGACCAAACTTACTCCTTCTTTTCTCTCTTCTCCTTCTTCTCCTTCTTTTTTTGTTTCTTCTCCTCCCTGTGGACACCGGAGGAGCAGATATCAAGTCAAACTGTGTGTGGACCTCAGACCAGATCAACATTACAGTTTGTGTATCTGTGTGTCTTACTCTTCTTCTCCTTCTTCTTCTTCTTCTTCTTGGTTGTTGTTGCTGTTGTTGATGTTGAACCAAACTCCTGGCCCTGGTCGCTGGAAACTGCAACAAAATCCAAACCTGATCTTAATAAATCTTTATAAATTCTCTTTGATTTTTTTTTTTTATAAAAACATCTGATCATTTCAACCAAGTTCTGACCCAACGAGAGATGGGAAAGATCACGAAGTAGAGAAGATACACTTCTTCTACCTTCTTCTAACTTCTTCTACCTTCACCAAACGCCTCAAACAGTTCTCTGACAGTAGAGTTGGAGAATGGAAACATCAGACAGATGACAGAAATATTACACCATGAATAAGGGAGAGGAGAAGGAGGGAGTGGCCCACAGACCAGGGGCGATGATGAGAGATGACTGAGCCAATCAGAGAGAGGGACAGAAAAGCAGGAGGCTGAGAGGGCATCCTATTGGTCAAAGTTCTGCTGTGGACCAACTTGTGGATCTTGTGGCAATTTCTTATGGCCAATGTTGAGCATAAGTTACTTTAAAAAAGTAACTTATTACTTGTTAGTTACTGCTCTGAAAAAGTTACGTTACCAGTTACAAATTATAAAAGTAACTAATAACTAGTTACTTTACTTTACTTTAAAAACACATGAAAAAACGTTGTGTTCTGTAGCAACAGACATCTTTAACGTAACCTCAACTTGCCACTTGCCGTCGTCTTGCTTGTGGGTGTGCCCTGCTGTTTATTTCCCTATAAAGCAAGAAGACCCGCCCTGGTCTCTTTCTGATTGGCTCAGCCTGAAACGTTAGCCTATGTCAACCAATCATCGTTCCTTTTCCACGCATGGGTTCAGTTAGTGTGGACGGCCGTCTTTCACTCATGACTGACAGGCAGCAGACAGACTCCACTGACACACCGTGCTGTCTCTGTGGACGGGAGAACCCGTCCATTTGGACCACAGATAGTAACGAGTAACAAGCCCCTTTACACCACAGTAACAATAACGAGGTTACTGAATCGGAAAAGTAACGTGTTACGTTATAAGTGACCGAGAAAAGTACGGTAGTTTCATTACGTAACGGCGTTACAAGTAACGCGTTAGTCCCAACGCGTTAGTCCCAACACTGTTTACAGCAAAAATGAGAATCTGCAATTTAAAGCCAAAACGTTTAGTTAATGTTAAGTCTGTAATCATTTTACTGATTTCCGTCCCTCCACCTCAGCTGACTTTGTTCTATGCAGAAAACATCACCAACATGTCACATGATTCACACTCACCCACTGACGCCAGGCTCTTCCTCCATGTCTTCTTCAGCTACGGTGGGCGTGGCTAACCCAAGTCTAGGGGGCGGAGTTGATGGAGCGACTTTAGCCATGACTCCCTTCTTCTTCTGTTGACACAAAGACAAACACCAGTGGTTGGACCACAGCCACAGTCTGGTCTTCAACTAAACTCAACATCTGTTTAAGATTCACTCCTCAAACCATTCTGAATTCTGACAGCTACGATTTCCTACACCTGATTTGGAAGATGCAGCAGAGGTCGCTGTTGAGTCTCTTCCTACAGATTTGAACCCACAACCATTCCTTAACAATTAAACAAGTAAGATGAAGGAAGATTCAGGTTTGGGAATGTTGAAATGGTTAAATTATTACTTTTCTTCTTATTATTATTACATTAATATTGAAAAATGTCCCAAACTGTCTCACTTTCTGCTCCACGTCTCTCCTTCAATCTGTTCAAATCTGTTTTAAAACTGTTTCTATTTCTCATTCCTGTTGCTAGTGAATGGGGCGAAGCCAGGACTGGGAAGACCAGTACTAGGACAACCAGGACTAGGACAACCAGGACTAGGACGACCCGGACTCGGGCGACCAGGACTAGGACGAACAGGACTAGGAAGGCCAGGACTAGGGCGACCAGGACTAACTACGACGACAGGACTGGGACGATCAGGACGAGGGCAACCTGGACTAGGGCGACCAGGACTAGGACGAACAGGACTAGGACGGCCAGGACTCGGGCGACTAGGACTAACTAGGACAACAGGACTGGGACGATGAGGACTAGGGCGATAAGGACTAGGACGACCAGGACTAACTAGGACGACAGGACTGGTACCATCAGGACTAGGGCGATAAGGACAAGGACGACCAGGACTAAGACGATCAGGACTAGGGCGACCATGACTAGGGCAACCAGGACAAACTAGGACAACAGGACTGGGACGACCAGGACTAGGGCGATTAGGACTAGGATGACCAGGGCTAAGAAGACCAGGACTAGGACGAACAGGGCTAAGATGACCAGGACAAGGATGATTAGGACTAGGACAACAATGACTAGGGTGACCAGGACTAGGACGACCAGGACTAGGAAAACAAGGACTAGGATGACCAGGACTAGAATGACCAGGACTAGGACGACCAGGGCTAAGATGACCAGGACTAGGATGACTAGCACTGGGACAAGAAGGACTAGGGCGACTAGGACTAGGACGACCAGGACTAGGAAAACAAGGACTAGGATGACCAGGACTAGAATGACCAAGACTTTCATCCAGGACTAGGACAACAAGGAATAGGGCAACCAGGACTAGGACGACCAATCAGATATTTCAGTTTTTTTTCAATATCAATCTCTGTATTAATTTACCCCTGAGGTAAACGTCCCAATGAGAAATTCCAACACTTTTGTCAAAACCCAGATGTTGTGTTAATGGATTTTCATTATCAGAGTAATAGTTGTATATAGACCTGAACTACATCATGTGATCATCTGTTGACCAATGTTATCGTAGGTCGTTATTAAAATGATTATCATTACTATTGTCGACCTCCTGGTCAACTCCTCCTGACTCACCTGTCAGTCGATAATCTGTTCCCTCCAGTTTCTTGGCCTAAATCCACACTCCGTCCATCAGACAAACATCCATCAATGCAAAGAGGGCAGTGAGTCCACACACCCGTCTGCACGTCAACACCACCCGCACCACCAGGAGTCAGGATCGAGTGCCGCAGAGTTTGGGATCGATGGAGAATTGAGGACAGAAAGACCAAAAGGATGGAAGGAGGAGCGAGTGAGTCTCCTCTGTCTGTCACCCTGAGACTGATAAAGAGATTAGACACACACACACACACACACACACACACACACACACAGACACACACACACACACACCGCTGTGATTAGCAGGCAGCTTTAATAGGCTTACAGGCAGAAGTGCCAACACTCTGGAGTCTGGAAGAGGAGGTTTGTTTTCACACAGTGGTACAGTGGACTGTGCTGTTGCCTTACAGCACTCCAGTCAAACTGGGGTCCATTGTAATTATATTTGGCCAAATGGTGACATTCTGTCCCAGTGACAGTGTCTCTGTCAGTGGTTTTCTGTCCTAGAGTCTGTGTCTCTGTGTCTAGAGTCTGTGTCTGTGGTTCTCTGTCTCGTAGTCTGTGTCTCTGTCAATGGTTCTCTGTCCTAGGGTCAGTGTTTCTATCAGTGGATCTGTGTCCTAGAGTCTGTGTCTCTGTCAGTGGTTCTTTGTCCCAGAGTCAGTGTCTCTGTCAGTTTATCTGTGTCCAAGAGTCAGTGTCTGTGGTTCTCTGTCCCAGAGTCAGTGTCTCTGTCAGTGGATCTCTGTCCAAGAATCAGCGTCTCTGTCAGTGGTTCTTTGTCACAGAGTCAGTGTCTCTGTCAGTTTATCTCTGTCCAAGAATCAGCGTCTCTGTCAGTGGTTCTTTGTCACAGAGTCAGTGTCTCTGTCAGTGGTTCTCTGTCCTAGAGTCAGTGGTTCTGTGTCGCAGAGTCAGTGTCTCTGTCAGTGGTTATTTGTCCCATAGTCAGTGGTTCTGTGTTGCAGAGTCAGTGTCTCTGTCAGTGGTTCTCTGTCCTAGAGTCAGTGGTTCTGTGTCGCAGAGTCAGTGTCTCTGTCAGTGGTTATTTGTCCCAGAGTCAGTGTCTCTGTCAGTTTATCTGTGTCCAAGAGTCAGTGTCTGTGGTTCCCTGTCCCAGAGTCAGTGTCTCTGTCAGTGGATCTCTGTCCAAGAATCAGCGTCTCTGTCAGTGGTTCGTTGTCACAGAGTCAGTGTCTCTGTCTGTGGTTCTCTGTCCCAGAGTCAGTGTCTCTGTCAGTGGTTCTCTGTCCTAGAGTCAGTGTCTGTGGTTCTCTGTCCCAGAATCAGTGATTCTGTGTCCTAGAGTCAGTGTCTCTGTCAGTGGTTCTCTGTGCTAGAGTCAGTCTCTCTGTCAGTGGTTCTCTGTCCCAGAGTCAGTCTCTCTGTCAGTGGTTCTCTGTCTCATAGGGCCTTAAGTTTGACACATATGTTTCTCCCACAACATGTTTTGTTGTTGGTCTGTGGAAAAAAAAGGTTTCCATGAGAAAGAAAGTAGATGGACTGCAGATAGAGGGACAGACAGTGAGTCTGAAACTCAGGCCTGTGGACCAAAGCTGGTCCACCTGAAACTTTACATTTGTTGTAAAGCGAACGTGTGAAAGCTGAAGTGAGACGAAGGAACGGCAGCGGTGAGTGACGGAGAACGACGACAAGGACGGAGTCACAAAAATGACTTATTGATGTCACTGATGTTAGATGTTTTAATCTCTCCACCTTCCTCCTCCTTCTCCTCCTCCTCTTCCTCCACCCTGGCCCACCTCATCATTGTCTTTGTGGTGGAGGTAGAACAGGATGTCTTGGTCTGTGTTTGGGTGCAGCATGAGGCCGGAGCTGCTCTTCCTCTGTAAGTAGAACAAATATCTCCACCTTCAGACTTTCAAATTTCGAACTCTCTCATTTACAGCAGTGTTTAGAAAAAAACGTCAAGGATATGAAAAGATTTATGAAAAAAAAAAACAGATTATAATTCAGAATGAAAGATTTTAAAGACGTTTAAATCAATGATTTGATTTTTTTCATCACATGTGAAGTGAAATGTTTTTATTTATTTTGTTATAAAGACAAAAGGTGAGATGAAAACTTTTGACTTGCTACGGCAACTGACCCCAAAAAGGGCCGGAAGGAAACGAAGAAGACGTTATAAAGACAAAAGGACGAGACATTAGTTCTACTTTTTCACACTGCACTAAGACATTTCTGTCTGTTCAACCAAAACCTTAAATATTAAAGTTTTGGGTCAGACCTTTACGTTGTATTTCCACAGGAGTAGGAGTTTTTCTGGGAGCTTCTTCAGAGGAGCAGCCTCAGGGACGAACTTTAGGCCTCATTTCCGTTCCTTTGTCTGCGTTTCTGGTTTTTGTTTCTGATTTTTCTTTTCTTTTTGTCTCTACAACAGTGGATTGAAGTGAGAATTTGCTCTTTGTCATTTTCTGTCATTCTTTGGTGATGGATAAGTAAAGACTTTGGTCCAACTTTGTACCGTTTTTTTTGGCAAAAAACCCTTTTTCTAAGGAGAAAAAAATTTTATTTTCTTTTTTTAATGTAACTGATTTCACTGATTAAATATGATTGTTTTTGTCTCTTCAGTTTGGCTGTCCGCCTTCACCTCTGCCCAGAGTCCGGGTGAGTTGTCAGGCCTCAGTATTTTCGAGCAGACGTTACCGCAGCGTCCTGTGGCGGCGTCTTTCCATTTCCTTTGAAAAAACAATGTGTAAAAACAGAAATCAGAAGAAATCGCAGTTACAGACGTCGACCGCTGCTGACGTTGACACCCTTGTTTCTCCTGTTGTTGTTGTGGTGGTGATGGTGGTGGGGGTGGTGCTGATTGCCCCAGCCTGGATCAGGCTCCTCCCGGACAGGTTGCAGTTCTTCGAGTACGAACAGGCGTCGTTGAGCTGTGAACACGGCAGCTCCGAGGAGTGGACGGTGAGGAGATACACCAGCAGGAGGTCGGTAACCTTGAGACGTTAGTGGGTCAGGGGAGGACTAGAGAGCAGCAGGTGAAAGTGAGTCCTGTCTTTGTCCAGTCTTCATCTGTCCCAGTGTGGTGATGGATGGGGCAGACTCACCTCCTCTTCCTCCTCTTCTGTCTCCTCGTCCTCCTCCTGCCACCTGGAGACCATGAAAAGTGCCATGAGTGGGCTTTACTGGTGCGAGTCCAGACTTGGAGACAGCAGCAATGTCATCAACATCATTGTCACGGGTACAAGCCATCAATCAATCCACCTGTCTGTCTGCCTGTCTGTCTGTCTGTCTGTGATCTCAGTGTCTCCAAACACTCGTATTGGAACACTGACTGATTATTTGACCCCCCTCAACATGTCATCGTCTCTGCATTTCCATTTGTCTGCAGACGAACCTGTGATCCTCCACAGCCCCGCCCACCTGGTGACACCAGGAAGTGATGTCACCCTAAGCTGTGTAACGGACAGTGGCTTCACTGACCGGCATACGTCCTTCTACAGAGACAACGTTCTGATCAAGACGGCCACCGCAAGTCACATGAGCCTTCGTCAAGTCTCCCAGTTGCACGTAGGCGTCTATCACTGTGAGGTGGGCGGAGTTGGAAAGTCTCCGCCCAGCTGGCTCAGGGTCAATGGTGAGTTTCTTTCTGGTGATTCTTTGTTTTCTAATCATTTCATTAAGGAATGTCTATCATTACATTTTTTCCGATCTTGTCCAAACGCTAAATTTGCGATTCCGATGTCAACCAACAGCAAGATTTTAGAACGCTATCTGTGATTCAAGCAAGTTTGCAAAAGTCCAGGATAAAACACGATGAAATGACATAATTATTTTAATTAACATCGCTCCGATAATATCATCTGACCAAGGTTACATCCCTCAATGCTACTCCTAGTGGTTTTTTGAGGAACTGCAGCTGACTGTGACTCTTCCTCGACAGGAGACCTGCTTCCTCGGTCTCTTCTGGCTTCCACTAATTGGTCGCAGCTGGTCGAGTACGAGAACATGTCTTTGACCTGTGGTGGCGCTAACGACAACAACGCGGACTGGAGCGTGAAGAGGTTCACCACCGTGACTAAAGTCCTGTCCCGCTGCGGGGACAACTGGGGCACGCCCACGCCCCAGGGCTGTTTCCTGCAAACACTCAAACAGCGGGACAGCGCCCTCTACTGGTGTGAATCATTGCAGTACCAACGCAGCAACACTGTTAACATCAGCATTTATGGTGAGACGGAGGTTTACTTCTAAGATAATAATGAAGTTTGCTGAGCTTCTTCTGCTAACACACAAATGCGTTTACGGACACGGATCAACTGACCTTCAAGAACCCATCACCCTACGGTCCCACCACAGATCCACGACTAACATCTCCTCCAGGTTCCCAGGACCAGGCTCTCCACCATGGGACCCCAGGCCTTTTGTGCTGCCTCGCCACTCACTTAGGGGCAGTGGTGGCCTAGTGGTTACGGAACTGGACTTGGGTCCAAAGGGTTTCAGGTTTGAATCCACCGGCTACCAGGTTACCTGTGAGGTCCACTAAGTATGCCACCGTTCCCGCCCAGTGGTCACTGTGGGGATGGGTTAAAGTCAGAGGTCACAGTTGGTTGTGTGCAGTGGAGTGGGTCACAATGACAAGGAGTTTGATTTCCTTCTCAGGACCAGGACGTTGACGTCTTTATTTAGAGATGACCCTATGACTGCCCTTCAGTATGATTTGAATTCATTCACTGGGATTTAACTTATGACCTGTGACCAAGGCCCAATTAACAGAATGGGTGACAGGGGCTGCAGCGCTGGGCCTCGCCACCAGGGGGGGCTCTCAGGTTGCTGATGTCGATTGACTAAAATAAGTGGAAGTCGTCTTCTCAGACTAATTTTACTCTGCTTCGAACACCCAAAATATCTTCCTACTCTCTCTTTTAACAGTGTTATATTGATATTATGGTTGTTTAACATCTATAAAAATGTGCTACCACTCCTTAAAACAGAGGGTAGGAAGATATTATAGGTGTTAAATACCTATAAAAATCATTAAGTAGACCTTTATTTTGTAAATCTGCGAGGGAAACATTGGTCTACAGTGTAGAACCTACCCATTCTATACATATGGACAATTCACCTCGTCCATGGTCGGGACATGTGGTCGGGACACGACATCATCCTGGTTAGAAAATAGCAATAGAAATGAAATGTATTGTCATTATTTTTATAACACTGACAAAAAGGAAGAAGCCTACCCTCTAGTGGCAGCTCAATTACTCCAAGTAGTACACAAACCACACTTTGGAAATCCAAAATTTGTTCAGTGAGCTGAAGTGATTCCTCAAGCTCTAAGAATAAGAAGAAATAAAACAAATGAAAAAAGAAATCGATTTTTTAAAAATGAAACCAACTGAACGTTAAAGTAACTCTGATAGTTAGTGTTAGTCCAGTTAGTTTAATCGCTGCGTCAACTTTTTTTTTTTCCAGATACCAACGTAACCCTGCGTAGCCCCATACGTCCAGTAACAGCCGGAGACAACGTGACGCTGGTCTGCAGAGCTACGCCCCCTGAAGGTCCAGCCACGTTCTACAAGGACGGCTACTACCTCCAGACCTCGCCTACCGATCACATGACCCTATACCACGTGACCAAGGCTGACGAAGGAGTGTATAAATGTGCGATCAGCGGCGGCAGAGAATCTCCACCCAGTTGGCTGTTCGTCAGAGGTTTGATTCCAGTCTTTGTCGTCGTTGGAAAACTGTTTCATGCTGACGGGACAAAATGTGGGACGCATCGTTAGGTCACATGGTATCACAAAGTTGGAAAACTGGACGTGACTTCTTTTATTCTGCTCTAGGGATTTACGGTTTACATATCGCTATAATTCGCTATAGTTACGATTTCCTATATTTTCATTATATTTGTGAGAAAAGAATGTTTTCTTGACCTAAAAATATTGAAACTACAGCATAAAACAAACTAGAAGACGACACTGGTAGCTTTGTTGAACTGGACCAGATCGTAGACACCCTAATCTTACGCATCTGTTCCTTACGCTGATTGGCTCAGGCATCGTAGCATCTCCTCTGGTCCGTCCTCTGTCCTTTGTGTCCTTGTTTAAAGCCATTATCGTAAAGTTTGTGCTTTACTTTACAGGAGTAAAGTTCTCATTTGCTGCGCACGATGTCATTATTATCATCGCCGTTACGTTACCATATGGTGTGGTGGAGGTTCGTAAAATCTGGCCTTTACTTCGCAGTTTTCCCATTTCTCTGTGAGTCTTTGAACGCAACTACCGCCCGAGAGAGAGAGAAGACTCCACAAATTAACCACTGAGCTTCCAACAACGACCTCGATGGTTGTTGCGCTATTGCTGCTTCTACAAAAGCCCAGCGAACATTTTGCGATTTTGGCACGATTTCTGAGTCATGTGACAATTTGGCCTGGTTTTCTGTGCGACTCCAGTTGCGTTGTGAACATGGGATTAAAATAAGTGATAATCACCTCACGATCGTACGAAAATCAAACCTCGTTACCTGTTTTACAGAGCAGAAAACCAGTCAACAACAGGGGGCAGCACTGACAAGACATTTCCTGGTCCAATCGTACAGCGTGATCAGGAGTATTGAGCTGTGAACCCCTGAGCAGAAGATGCTAGCATTGTAAAAAAAAAGATCCCACATGCTACGTCCAGTTTATGAAGTCCTACGTTCCAAATCCCATGTATCTTCATGTTACCACCACCTACTGGCCAAACGTAGCAGCAGCGTTCCAGTTGCTGTGTTTACATGGCTTTAGTAAATCTGAAGAAGATTCCAGGCTGATTTATTTCTTTGGTTTTTCAGATCACGAAGAAGCTTCAAGATCAGTCGTCTCAACCGTCACCGTGATTCGCTGGTTCCTGGTTTCTTCGCCGTATTTGGTCTCCACGCTGCTCTTCTTGTCCCGGGACAAAGTGAAGAATCTGGGTCTGAGTCTGTGCACACGGCGAAATGGTAAGACTTTGTCCCGTCAAGTCACCCTCCACAGGTCCACTGACTCACCTTAACCCTGTCCACATCCTGCAGGAAACAGCAGCTCCGTCACTGTGGTCAAGGCCAGGTCCACTGGAGAAGAACGGCCACAGAACACGGACTACGAAGACATAAGCCGTGTCACCACTGAACATCATTTCTGAGTCTCTCAGTCTGTAACTTGGTGTTTACTGCAGACTGGACCACAGAAGCTTCTGGTCGTCAGTTGTCGTGGTCCAGTGAAGATGTTCCCATGGACACGAAAGAGGTCGAAACAATTGTCTTTCCACAGGATACAACGAAATTGTGTTTTGTATCTGAAGCAGCTTTATTAAATAAAAATAAAAATTTAAATAAAATGATAATAAATAAAAAAAATTAAAAGTTGGTCTAATAAATACAATGATCTGACCTTCATCAATACTTTCCAGTGAACCATCCTTCTCCATCTCCCTCTGTCCTCTCCATCTTCTACTCTGACTCCAACTACCGCCACGTCCTCCGTCAATCTCCTCTTTGTCTCCTACCTGGTAGCTCCATCTCTAGGATCATCCTTCTACCTATGTGTCCACTGTCCCTCCTCTGGACATGTCCAAACCATCTCAATCTGTCTTCTCTAGCTTTGTCTCCAAACCTTCCTGTCTGTGTTGTCCCTTTAATCACCTCATTCCTGATCCTGTCCATCCTTGTCTCTCCTAAAGAGAATCTCAGCATCTTCAACTCGTCCACCTCCAGCTCTGTCTCCTGTCTATTCCTAGTGTCCCTAATCCAAAATCAGTCGCCCTCGTCTTCTTTCTTGTCTTCCTGTCAACAGTAGTCCAATTACTGACAGTTTCTTGCAGGTCAACAGCTCGGTTGGCGGTTGTTGTTGGCCCATGTCTGTTTGACCTGAGGACGGCGCGGTCTTTGTAGAAAACGGCCCGTCCTCTGGTTCTGCAGCAGAGCCTGATGTCACTTCCTTCCATCACGGGGAGGGCGGGGCTCTGCAGGGAGACAGCTCCAACTGAGCAAGAAGAGGAAACTGCTGATTTCTCAGCTACAGCAGTGAAACAGGAAGTGGAGAAGTGGGTGGAGGTTGTGGGTGTGACCTGTCACAGTGATGTTGATGACCACGCTGACGGCTCCGGTCTCTGTGGAATAACACCAGTAGACTACAGTGTCCATAGGGACGGCAATGGTGCAGACACAGCTGGAACCCTTCAGTTTTCCCCAGGCTTCACACAACTGTCTGGTGATTCATGGAGGTGAAAAAGAGAAGTTGAAAAAAATCATAAAAAAATTAACATTGTTTTTTCCAAAATGTTTTCAAAATTATCAGAAAAAAATAAATTGAAAAGTTTAAACATTTTAATTTAAATCTTTTATTTCTGTTTTATTTTTGACCAAAACCTAAAATAAAATGGATATAACTTAACTGACATTCAAAAATTATTTTTGAAAACATTTTTTAGAACATGTTATTTTAATGAAGAACATGCACACAAGGACATTTTCAAATATATATATTTTTTAATGTACTGATTTTAAAAAATGATTTTCAAAAAATGTCTTTTTTCATGATATGCATTATTTTACATCTGAACACAAAATGCAAAATTAGAACTCACCCAATATGTTTTCAAAAAATGTTGTCAAAAAAGTTTACATTCAGAAAGTTCAAGCATATCGAGATTGAATTTTTGTTTTCCAAGGTAAAGGTTTAACCAAAACAAATTTAAACAAAAATCAGATATGACTGGGACATAGAAAAAATACATTTTAGAAGTTCACGCAATAAAAGATGAAACTTTTATTTTAGTTTTTTCAAAATTGGAATTAAAAAAAAAGAAAAAGAAAATCCAATTTTGATGAAAACCTTGCAGAAAAAGTCTCATTTTAAAAGACTACTGTGAATTTAGAGTGAAACACAAATATATGTTTATCAATATAGTCTTATTTGAACAAGAACATTTTTTTCCAAAGTTAAATTTTGACTAAAGGTTATTTAAAATAAAAAAATATATCTGGAACATTAACAATCATTTTAAAATTTATTTTAGGACACCTAATTTTCATGATGATGGAGAAAAAGGCACATTTTAAAAAATACATTTTTAAATTTACCATAAATTCCAAAAAATGTTTTGGAATGTCTCGAATGTTTCAATTTATCAAGAGACATGCACAAAATGGAATTTAGAATTAATATTTTTTTAATGTATTACTTATGATGAAACACAAATATGTTTACCAAAAAAGTCTTGAAAATGTTTTATTTTTTCCAAAAATATTCATATATTTTTTATCTTCTGAACAGAAAATGCAAAATTTGGATCCCACAAAAATCCCTTTGTTTCCCAAAAAAGAATTCAAAATGTAAAAAATGTAACAATTTCAGAGGTTCAAGTTTTTGAAGATTATTAAAATTTTTGGAAAAAAAAAATTTAATTTCATATAAATACATGTTATTGCTTTCTTCTCATTTCCAACGCATGAAAGGCATTACAATTTAATGCTATTCAACTAGGTGGCAGCAGAGAGCTACGAAAACTGAAAAAGAGGATCAGAAGATCTTAGTCAATCCCTTTCTTCCAGTGACGTGCAGACTGGGGAGGATGAATAGAAATACAAAATTAAAAATAAATTAAACTGTGATACTTATATGGTGCTAAGGTTCTTTTTTCATTTAATGTCATAACTTTACCATTTTTGGAATAAAAAAAAAAACGCTGAAATTTTACCTTTACCGTTCAAATACTGAGGAGACGAGCGCTGAGGCTGAGCCTCACGGGGATTGCGCAATCACTATGCTGTGCAGGCACGGTCTCCAGAGAGACCGTTCTGCCGTCCCTCTTCATGTCGATATTAAAAATATTTCAAGACTTATACCATATGAATAACATGTAATTATTTCAGCTTGTTTATTTAATGCAAAGTCTTTATTTTTGCTGCAAAGATAGGCCTGTAGTTTTCTGGCCTCCTGGCAGGGGTTGATAGTGATCCCATTGATTCTTCCTGCAACTCGGCCAACCAATCAACTCAATAATAGAAATAGCGAGTTGCAGTAAACAGCAAGTCAAGTGCATCTGTCGAGTTTCGATAGATGCCCGACTCTTAGCTTGGTCTTATTTCAAAATGGAGGATTACATCTCTGAACTGAAAGAATTCCTTAAACTGGACTTTGAATCGAAGCAGGAGACACTTATTAAAGGACGACCAACACTGGAGCAACATCCGCGCTTTTCAAACAGACTGGGGCACACGTTGTAAAACTAAAGGCGGATCTGGTTGGACTAAAGCAGTGCTTCTCAAAGTGTGGGGCAGGGCCCCCTGAGGGGGCGCGGTGCAATGCTGGGGGGGGGGACTTGTAAAACTAAAGAAAAATAAGGAGGACTTTTACAGACCAGTTATCGATGCTTTTATTCTGAAGGAGCGGCGCATGGTCTTCATTTATAAGTAGTGGTTAGACGTAAATAACAGTTTTTACAAGTTTTTTCTATGTTACAGTTTGTATTTATAAACAATGCTGGTGTTTTATAACAAAACACATTAAATGTTTCCAACCAACTGTTAAATTAACTGCTCTGTAGGGTTCATATATTTGTAAATATAACTGTGATGATGTCATCACCTCACCAGGCATGAACCTCACCGCACCTCACTGGTTTCTTCAACTCCTGCCTTTTATCAGTGTAGTATTCAACTAAACAGAACCAGATGTTGATTTTCAATATAACAGGATTTGTCTGTCTGTCTGTGTCTTTCTGTCTGTCTGTGTCTTTCTGTCTGTCAGTGAATCACCTGCATGAGGACGACTGGACCCTGATCCATTGCTACAGAATGGGAATGTTCTGACTTGGACCCTGAGCCCAAGATTGAGACACACCTTGTTGTTTCATTGACTGATTAAACTTTATGATGACTAATAAAGAAGGTGTTTGTGTTGATCTGACTTTGTCCTGGTGACTGAACTGTAATTTGTTCCTGGTCCAGATGAAAGTCCAACATGACATGTTTTAATGATGGACGTTGTTGTGACTGCAGAGGTGGAGACTTTGTCAGCTCCACCTCCACCCTCACTTCAGCTTTTCCAGACGTTACTGCTTTGGTTCAACCTCACTTTGTTTAATTGCTTCTCCCTGGAGACAAATCTTCCCTGTTAGTGGACACTTTCTGTCCATGGACTCAGAAACCAGTGCATTCTGGTCCAAGCTTGACCGTCCTGACACTGGATGAAGGTTCTGTCCCAAAGAAACCCAATAAAAACAGCCCAGCAGTCCAAGAAGTTTGTTGGATCAGACTTTAATGTGAAAGATCAAAGGAAAAATCAACATCATCACCATGAAAGGAGCAGATTGAAGCAGCACTGATCTACAGTCGTCACTGTTTAGAAAGTTCCCGCGCTCCCTGAATGCAGCACACCAGAAATAAATTAAAGGCTAAAATATATGACTGTGAACCTAAAACAATCATCATCAATCATCATCAAAGGGTGATGTCACTTCCTGTTCGGACCCGTTCGTCTGTCACATGATCTGACTGTGGACACACAGTTGAACAGATGAAGAAGTCCCTCTTCAGGACGTTGGTGTTTCTTCAGAGTCTCCTCTGAGCTGCTCCTCCTCAGAGCTGACCACAGCTGTGGACAGAGACACAGGGGACAGAGTGTTGGTCAGTGGAACTGGTGGGAAAATATGATGAAGAAACATCAACTCTTCAGAGACAAACAAGTTTTACTCACAAGGTGGAGAAGGTTTGTCTACAAGAGAAAGACAAGAAGAAAATGAGTTTGGAACAAGAGGACGATGGAAATAAAACCTCTGTCTGTCTGGATCTCACCTTTCTTCAACCTTCTGACCACCAAGAAACCAATGCCAACAACCACAGCAACAACACCACCCAGAACAGCACAGATGATGATGATGATGGTGGAGTCAAGAGGCTTCGCTGTGGAGGAGAAAAAGGTCAGAGAAGAACCTGCTGTAAAGATCAGTCTACTGAGTCTCTCCACTCTCTCTCACGTTGTGAGGAGGTGAGGGAGGAGGAGTCAGGAGAGGAGACCTGAAGTCCCTAACACAATAGAACTACAGAGTTGTTTTTATTGGTCTAAGATAAAAGGTCAAAGTGAGATCAAAGCAGTGAAGACATCAACATCACAGAGATGAAAGTGATGATTGAAGATGAAGATGATGTTGATTCAGATCATGTGACTTCACCTGTTCTCAGCAGAGAGCTCCTCCCATACTCCAGATACTTCTTCAGCCAATCAGGACAGTACTCAGTGGTGTAGTGTTTATATTGAGCCATTAAACCTTCATCATTCTCTAACTTGTTCTTTGTGGCCACAGCCTGTTGTGATGCAGCGATCCAGCTCTCTGTCTTCAGGTCATAAACTATGAAGTCTTCTCCATCATAACCATACTGACGAAAACCATCAACTTCTCCAGTCTCATCATCCCACTGACAGCCAGTCATCCACTGGACCATGTGGACACCTGAGGAACACACACACACACACACACACACACACACACACACACACACACACACACTTAGACTTCAATCCATTCAAACAAATTACGGTTTTATTTTTCATTCATTATAAACATGTGGATCAAAGTCACAGTCAGTTGTTTGTGTGAAACATTAACAAACCTCCAGTTTGGTTGAAACGTTGTTTTACATTTTCTATGTCGACTTTGCTGATCTGATGGTTATTCAAACTTCTCTCAGTCTCTCCGTCCCAGTACTGTTGATCTGTGTTGTCCTTCATCCAGGACTGTTTTGGTTCTGCTCTCCTTGTGTTACTGTCGTAGTGAATGATCTGAACATCATCAACATAACCAACAATCACATACTCTGGGAAGTTTGAGTCTTGAGAAGATGTAGTCTCAAAATACTTCAGAGAGTGAAGTCCTGTAAGAGAAAGTCAATGATGTCATGACAGAAGATTCTAGAAGGATTCAAACCACTGACCACTGACAGTCCAGAAGAGATTCAACTGTTGTTGTTTCTACTACTAATCCACTTCAACTATTACTAGCTAAACTATCACCACTACCACTGAGGACCAGATCAACACTAACAACTGGAGACGCTGAAACAGGAAGTGATGAAGACGCGTCCAGTCTGGGCTGGACTGAAAGTGTTTCAATATCCAGAGAAAATGATCCAGGCTGAGAGAAGAGCAGGAGAGCAGAGCACAGCAACAAGGACCAGATGAGGGGCCGCCACCCTCAGTTTTCTCTACTCTTACTTCTTACTTACTTCTGTTTTTGACGCTTGTAATTCCATAATTGCTTATTGTGTTTAATTGTATGCTATTTAATCAGTTAGAATTTAATTCCTTCTGATTGTGTTAAATTTTATTCTTCTTAATTTCTTAAATGTTAGAATTTTTAAATTCTAATTCTACTTTTCTAATTATACTTTATTTCATTTCATCTGCGATAATTCAACGTGCTGCTCTGCCAAAACAATTTCCCATGTGGATCAATAAAGTCTGTCGAAGTCTAAGAATCAACGGGTGAATTGAGAAAATGTCTAAAACAGTCGGTAAACATTGATTTCAACATGGAGTCAAATCTAAAAACAACGTCAGACTCACTCGCTCCGCCGCCGTTTATTCCCAGTAGAAACAGTAAGAGAAACATCTTCATTCCGTGGAACTGGACGAAGTCACTGTGGAGACGTTGGTTCAACTACACAGACAACAGTCACCGAGGAGGAGGAGACAGGGGCGGGAGTCTGACGTTGACGTCCTCTGAGCCAATGATAATTCGGGATTGTCCTCGACGTCACCGGACTCCGGGCAGAACTGAGTCCAACAGGTTTCGGAGAGGAGAAAGAGAAAGTAAAGAGGAACAAAACAACAGATATTGAAGATTTGGGAAAGAGGAGTTGAAGCCAAGTTGAATTAAAGTCACTTAATTCAAACATTTATTGTCATTGTCAAAGGCAACGGAATTTAATGTGTCAATAAAAATCCACCTCAGGTCTAAGAGACAAAAGTGACACCAGTGCTTGTTACCCACCCCCGTCCCCAAAGTACATCAGAGCTCGAAAGTATAAATAAAATACATAAATAAATACCCCAGTGTAAACAGTAGGTATTGGTGAGAGTTCTCAGACGTCCTGTAAGGTCAACAGTCTTATGGTCTGGGGATACAGTCTTGTTTCGGGGACGTAGGGACCTATACCTTCTACCTGAGGGCCACAGGTGGTAACCAGGGTGGTGGCAGTGACGGAGGATGTTCTGCTTTGGAGGATCCTGAGAACCACACCAGGAACCCATCTGTCAGTATATGGGTATTTTAGAACCCTTACTTCAGAACTGCTGATGGTGCAGTTGTAGAAGTTCACCAGCAGGGGTCTGAAGGTGTGGTAATTCCTCAGGTAGAACAGACGTTGCTGGGCCTGTCCAACAGCCGGGGGCGTAGCCAGAACCCATAAAATGGGTGGGCCCAAAAAAATCAGGGTGGGCCAACCCCAAAGTAGTATAGCCAAGTCTAATCAGCCCTCTCATTGGATAGGGAGGACTTGACTGACAAGTGGGTGGGTCTAGGCCCACCAGTGGCTACGCCTATGCCAACAGCTGAGGTAATATGGCTGCTCCAGGTCAGGTCCCCCAAACATTTGAAGGTGCTGTCCCTCCCTGTCTGTCTGTGGGGTCTCCTCCTCCTCGTCCTACTCCTCCTTCCCCTCCTCCTCTTTCTACAGAGACGTTTCCTACCCTGTGTTTCCTGCTCCGTGTCTCTGCCTCCAACATAGGAAATGAAGGTGGAGTTGGTGGAGTTTCTCTTGTCCAGACGCCACAGTTGACCAGCAGAAATGACTGTCTGTCTTCTCCTCAGAGAGAGGAGGAGGAGGAGGAAGAGGTCTGGGGATAAGGCTGAGGAAGGGAGTCAGGAGAAGCAGGAGGACGAGGAGGACAAAAGTGTCCAACTGTCTTAGTTTAAAACAATCTCTTTCGTTTCAAGTTGGAAATGTTGTTTTTTTCGCCATCTAGTGGACAAATTAAAGTACGCACCAGAATCAGACCGTTCTGAAACGGACGCTTCCTCTGTGAGTCCACGGTAAAGTTGTCCATCATCACAGCACGACGTCCATTTTGTGTCAAACATTGTCCCTTCACCCCTCCAGGCGGAGCAGCTTCTACCAGGTTCAACCTACACCTATTAAAAGTCTGGGATATTGGTCAGTATGAGGTTTGACTCACCCATAGGGGGCGCTTTTGATCCAAATATGAGGCGCTGTCACCCAGTTTCTTTCAGTCAAAGTATCTTTGAAGGTAAAAAGGTTAAAGACCCCTGGTCCAGATGGACTCAGGTTAGGGGTTGGAATCCAGAAAGACTCAAACCTGTCCTTCCTGTCTTTCAGTCATCACAGATGGAGACCAGGAAATTTAGGAACTCAATGTCAACACAGAAGAAGAACCTGGAAAAGTTCTGCTCACTTCAAGATAGAGCTGGAGATCCACTCTTCCAGAGATCTTACGTAAGTAGATGTTGTGGGGCGTGCGGTGGGTGGGTGCGATGTGGGTGGAGCGTTCGACATGTGACTGGATTGAACCAATAGCGTAGCACCTTGTTGTAAACATGAACGTTCCTCTTGAACAGGCATCAGGACAGTTGCCCTGACTCCCAGGACACAGTGGACACTGAAATTTCCCAGGTTTAAACTGAGATCAATGCTTAATGAAAAAAATAAAGTTTGGTCGACCCAATTAAGGTGTCAAACGGGCCACATCTGGCCCCTGGGCCTCAGTTTGTGTCCAGCAGAACTGAAGGAGAGGAACGGTAAAAAAAATCTGTAAAAAAGTGAAATCCTCGGAACATAAACAGCGCTAGGAGCACATGGTTTCTGTGACGCACGAAATATGGAGGATTTTCTGTCCCCGTCCTCCATGCCCTGTCCATCATTTCAAAGAAAATGGACAAATCCATCATCAGTGTCCTCCTCTTCACCACGGTCTCTAAGGTGTCCAGTGTGAGACAATGATCAGATCTGCCTCTGAGAGTGGTGATGGCACCAACGGAAGGTGGAGCAGCTCCAACATCTGGCTGCACACGTCCTCAGGAGACATGGTCTGCTCATGGCTCTCCACTCAAGTCTGTTGTTGATCACCACTCCCAGATACTTGTAGACCTCCACCTCCACTAGACCTCCACCTCCACCTCCTCCACCACCTCGTTCCTGATCAGCATCGGTTTTGCCGGCAACCTCTTCCTCCTGAAGTCAATTCCCATCTCTCTGGTCTTGTGGATCTTCAGCCTCATTAGACCACCTTAGACCACCCTGGAGTTTTTCCTTCTACATTTTAGTCCCTTGTTTCACTAAATGTCCATCAGTTTGGACAGATATAATGAAAACAACACAAACATCTGCAGTGTTGGGACTTACGCGTTAGTCTTGGGCTCGTTACTCGTTACTATCTGTGGTCCAAATGGACGGTTTCTCCCGGCCACGGAGACAGGACTGTGTGTCAGTGGAGCCTGTCTGTTGCCTGTCAGTCATGAGTGAAAGACGGCCATCCACACTAACTGTGTATCCTCAACTCTAACTCCAACTACCTCCATGTCCTCCCTCACTACATCCATCAATCTCCTCTTTGTCTCCCACCTGGTAGCTCCATCTCTAGGATCATTCTTCTACCAATGTATCTGTCCCTCCACTGAACATGTCCAAACCATCTCAATCTGTCTTCTCTAACTTGTTCTCCAAACCAGAATTAGTCTGGTCAGCACTTTTCTCAGTAACTTACAATTTAACACGTTACTATTCCTATTCAGTAACGCCGTTATTGTTACTGTGGTTTAAAGGGGCTCGTTATTCGTTACTATCTGTGTGGTAGCGCACCCTGGAGGTAGCAGTGGCAGAGTCATGAGTGAAAGACGGCCGTCCACACTAACTGAACCCATGCGTTGAAAAGGAGCCATGATTAGTTGACATAGGTTAATGTTTCAGGCTAAGCCAATCAGAAAGAGACCTGGGCGGGTCTTCTTGCCTTATAGGGAAATAAACAGTCTCACACACTCACAACGCGGTACAGCAGGACACACCCACAAGCAAGACGACGGCAAGTGGCACGTTGAGGTTACGATAAAGATGCTTGTCAAAATTTCTAAACATCTACACTGGTACCTCAGCTTTCAACGTAATCCGTTTCAGGTCGCTGGTCGTGGTCTGAATTAATTTTTCCCATAAGAAATAATTCAATAAAAAGCCGCGCCGGTTGTAGGTCTGTTCGTGTTGCATTCTGAAGGAGAAAGAACGCACGCGGTTTGGCTTGACTCAGCCGAGCGCGGCTACCCGAAGGCTCTCTCAGCTTGACTCTGCTTGACGCGGGCAGTTCAAAGCTTAAAATTCGGTCAAAAGTGAGGGCAAATTTTTCTCGAAAATTGTTTGGTCGAGGGTGGAGTTGGCCAAGGGCTGAGGCACCACCGTATTTTGTTTTTATTGTTTCACTACATTTCATTACGATAGTTGCTACAGAACACTAAACTTTTTAATGTGTTTTCAAAGTAAAGTAACTAGTTATTACTTACTTTTATATTTTTGTAACAAGTAATGTAAATAGTTACTTTTTCACAGCAGTAACCAGTAAAGTAATAAGTTACTTTTTTCTAAAGTAATTTGTCCAACACTGAGAAGAGTGTCTCCAGACATTTCCATGACTTTGACAGTGAAACTCTCTTCATCTTCCTCTTCATTGTTTGTTATGAGACCTGAGGAAATGCTGTTACAGTGGTAGTTGTCCAGTTCTCCCGGATGACCACTAGGGGAAACGCTGGTTCCCCTTCCTCTTAGTGAAATACAGAGTCTGTGTCAGTACATTTTCAAAGTGACAGACACAGTCAAGCTGCTGCCTTGGAGACAACTGACCACTGACTGACTGACTCAATATATTTGGGAGATAAAGGCGATGAAATGACATCATTGAAGTCAGGTGTGCTGATGCAACCATCGCTGCTGCTGCTGCTGCTGCTCGGTGAGTCGACTCCTGTCCTTTGATTCCTGTCTGTCCTAATTCTCTGAGCTCTTCTTGTTCAACAACTGGACGTTGTCTTCACGCTTGAGTTTTCACACCTTCAAAAAAGCTCGAACTCGCCGTTGACAAGAAGGAAGTCAACTTAAAAGTGTTGAAAATGTATTTTTATATATATTTGTTATGTATTTCTTTGGTACTTGTTCTGCAAAAAAGTACTATTTTATCTCATCTAGCTTTTATTTGAATGTTTTATTTGAATGTATATTAATGTGGCAATTCAATGTGGCAACATCGTCAGTTTGCAGCTTTCGATAAAAGTAAGAATATATTTGGGTTTTTTTGGTAAAAAATCGGAAAAAATCTCCTGTGAATGAGAGGGAAAAATGAAAAACTGTCCCTTTAAACAAATAAAAGCAGTGAGTGACTTCCTGTTTGGTTGTAATTTCGCAACTCTTCTCCTCAGGGTTGGAGACATCGCTATCCTGCTGCTCACAACCAGGTCAGTCTTCAACCGATCAATCGGAGAAGATGGTGTGGCTAGAGGGCACCAGTGTCCAATATTAACTTCTTCCCAAAATCCAACATGCAACGGATCCTGACAAACATTAATGTAATGAGCTGAAATGCTGCCATCTAGTGATTGTCCCCTAAATTTTTAGGTTTTTATTAGGCCAAAAAAAGATATTTTTTTATAAAATATTAACGACTCACAATTTACATCATAGACGTAAGCTGGTGATACTCAACTGGCGGGTTGCAACCCACAAGTGGGTAATAAAATATCTAAAAATTATATATACATTTTTTTTTCACGTAATTCTTATTGCCAGAACAAGTTACTGAATGTCATATTAGATATAAGGTTTAAAAAGTTTAATTTTTCTTGGGTTGTTGCTTGTCATTAGGGGGCGCCGGTGGGTCCTGGAGAAAGAAAATGTGGGAATCACTGATGTAAAAAATATAAAACTTTGCTTCTTATTTTCATTTCTTTGTCAACTTGACTGAGTGGAAACATAGAATTGTGACAAATTAACGTCACTACAGTAAAATACAGAGGAAAATTGTAAAAAACTGGTCGGTAATTACAACGCAGATCGGTCGGGATATCGGAAACACACTGTTTTTTTCGTCTTGTCAGAGAAAACAAATACTAACACTTCCTTCAGAAAGGTGTCATATGGCATAATGTCCTCCCTGCTCCATCCTTCTCCACTACTGTATTCATTGCCTGATCTCAAACCCACCACCGGGGGCAGCAGTGAATCAACCACTGTTTCTTTAACCTTCTCCTGTCTTTCGTCAGCCGTGGTGACAGTGACCCCCAACAGCAGCCAGATATTTCGCGGGCATAAAGTTTCTATGAGCTGTTCAGTTGGTGGTGGCGCTGATGAGGTTGGAGACCGGGTTGGGTGGAGGTTGTTCAGAAACACCTCCACGAAGACCAGACAGTTGTGTGAAGCCTGGGGAGAACTGAAGGGTTCCAGCTGTGACACCACCGCCGCCATCCTCATGGACACTGGAGTCTACTGGTGTGAGTCCACAGAGACCGGAGCCGGCGGCGTGGTCATCAACTTCACTGTGACAGGTCACACCCACAACCTCCACCCACTTCTCCATTTCCTGTTTCTCTGCTGTAGCTGAGAAATCAGCAGTTTCCTCTTCTCGCTCAGACGGAGCCGTCTCCCTGCAGAGCCCCGCCCTCCCCGTGAAGGAAGGAAGTGACATCAGGCTCTGCTGCAGAACCAAAGAACGGGCCTGCGACGGCGAAGCCGTTTTCTACAAAGACCGCGTTGTCCTCAGGTCGCTGCATCGTGACGTCACAGGTCACGTGACCATTCCAAACATGTCCAAGTCCAACCAAGGCTTCTACAGTTGTGTCATCAATGGAAGTGGAGAGTCTCCCAGAAGCTGGATCCAGGTCTCAGGTCAGACCTGATGTTCTTCTCATCCACCTCAATCACCAGCACCTTCTCAAACTAATACTTCTTCTTTTTATCCCTCAGAGAAGCCAAACACTCCTCTACCAGCTGGTGTCGCTGTTTTCATTTCAGCTCCAGTTCTTTTCAAAGTTTTTTTTCTGGTGTCTCTTCTGATTCTCCTGGTTTTTCTGCTGAGATGGAGTAAAACTGGAGGTGAGGCCACGGAACTGAAGGAAAGGAAGAAACAGCAGGGGGCAGCGGTTCTTACCCAGCATGCCATGGGGAGTCCCCTCACATCTGACATCAGTTCCACCAGTGTATGATTTTAACTCTGTCTATCTGAGTTCTCCAGGTTGTTCTTCTCTGGTTCTCTCCTCCACCTCTGTGTAATGTTTCAAAAAAATATTACGAGAAAATGATGAAAATATTTATTTAACACAGTCCAACAAACTAGCCTCTCGTCACTAGGTGGCAGCATTTTAGCTTATTTTTTAGTCTGTTTTATAAATAAGTGGATTGTTTGCAGAATGATTTCCCTTCGTCAACTCTTACCGTGGTTTGTATTGATTAATAAATATATTTTTCCAAGCGCCATTGATGTTTCATTTCTGGCCTCTAGGGGGCACCAGATCTCCTCTGTCTCACCTGAATCTTTCTGGAACCTTTAGGACCGATCACTTCAGTCAAACCTTTCTGAGTTGACATGGACACTTGAAGGAACTGGACTGTACTCCAGCACCCCCTGCTGATGAAGCTCAATGCTGATCATTCTGGACGTTAGGTCACTGCACAATATAAGTAGAAACAGTGCCCTCTATCTAACAGTTCCACAGTGACCAACACTGATACCAAAGAGATTAAACTAAGACAATCGGTTCCTTTTCTCCTGCTCCATCTGACTTTCTTCTCCCTCTTCCTCCTCCGTGCTCCCCCCTGGTTCCTTCCTCTCTGACCTGCTCCAGACTCCTGGAAGGGGGAGAAGAAAATGAGGAGAAAACAGGAAGTCCACCAACTCCAGACTCCACCTTCATTTCTGGTTATGGAGGGAGACAAACAGCAGGAAACTATAAGACAGACAGACAGACAGACAGACAGACAGACAGACAGACAGACAGACAGACAGGGAAAACGTCGCATGCTCATTATCTTCTTCTCCTCTGGTCTGGTCTCTTCTTCTTCAGGTGTTTCCTCAGTGAATCCTCCTTGTCCATCTCCCCCTGTCCTCTCCATCTTCTCCTCTGACTCCAACTACCTCCATGTCCTCCCTCACTGCATCCATCAATCTCTTCTTTGTCTCCCACCTGGTAGCTCCATCTCTACGATCATTCTTCTACCACTGTCCCTCCTCTGAACATGTCCAAACCATCTCAATCTGTCTTCTCCGGCTTTGTCTCCAAAGCTTCCTGTCTGTGTTGTCCCTCTAATCACCTCATTCCTGATCCTGTCCATCCTTGTCTCTCCTAAAGAGAATCTCAGCAGCATCAACTCCTCCACCTCCAGCTCTGTCTCCTGTCTACTCCTTGTGTCTCTCCTCCATCCATCATGGTTGGTCTCACCACTGTCCTGTGAACCTTTGACTGGTCTTCTGTGTTTCCAGATCCTCAGTTGATCCATGGAGGGAAGCTGGATATCCTGTCGACGTGTCCCGTCTCCTCACAGAACATGGGTTACACTCCAGACTTCGTCCAGGTGACACTGGCTCCGTTCATCAATGACACCCACAGGAAAGGTGAGTGGTCCTCTTGCGCCCTCTGCTGGTAGATGAGGTTACAACGGCTGACAGGATACATTTGATACATTCTCTCACCAAACTTGGTGAAAAGTGAAAGTAAAGAGCTTCAGTTATAGTAACATTAAACCTTATCATTGAGTTGTTGATGTTTCAATTGAACCCACTGGTTTTCAAAATAAGACGTTGTTCAGAATCACATAATAAATCAGTTATAGTGTAAGTCATGCAGTCATTCTATTCAATACCAATTGCTACACACACACAAACACACACACATATGTATATACAGTATATATATATATATATGTATATATATATATATATAGGATAGTACTAGTAAGTGAGTGTAAAAACTCAGCAGCTTCATTAAATTCGTCTGTGTTGTTTTATAAAATGTCTCATTTCTCCATATTTTCTGGACCATAAAGTGAATAAAAACCCACCCTAGAGAGGTGGAGGTTCGGACTGGAGAGAAGAGGAAGGAAGCTCAGTGGAATGGGGAGGAGCAGGAGGAGCAGGAGTTTCGATACTGAAGATCAACTGTTCAGAGCAGTGGAGACTGTGGAGAAGAACAGAGTGGAGTGAGGACAGCGGGTGGGACGTTGACTAACCCTTCCCTCCAGTTCATAACCAGTGTGACGGACGGACGTGGTGTCAACAGACGGCGGGACGATGCTTCTCTGTCTTCTGGTCCTTGTTTTATTCTTCTCTGGCCTCGGAGACTCTGCTCCACCAGGTGAGTGAGAAGAAGACGGAGACAGAAACACAGAGACTCGGGGCTGTGGGAACGACCCAGCTCTGGAGGACCAGGAATACCGTACTTCTTGACCGTCAGTATATATACACAGCACAGCAGGGTCAGAACTGACCACTAGGTGGTCCCAATGAGCCTCCGGCAGTTTCCCTTTCCTGTTTTTTAGGGACGGAGAAATAGTGTGGGTTTAGCATTATCTCTTTGCCGCCCGGTACCAATTGACCTAGAGACCGGAACCGGTCCGCGCCCCCGTGGTTGGGATCACTCCTGTAAGGATTACATATTTGAAAATCTAATTGTGATGACGTCAGTGCCTCACCAGACATGAGCGAGGAGGGAGGAGGGCGTTCCAAATGAACTGGACTTCTGGATGTTTTCTGCCATCTAGTGGACAAATAAAGGTACCAGCATCAGGAAAGGAAAGGAAATCAAACCCCTTGTTGTTGTGACATTGTGACCCACTCCACTGCACACAACCAAATGTCACCTCTGACCTTAACCCAGCGAGTGGTGAGTAGGTGGTGGAGGGAGCAGTGGGTGGGGACGGTGCGCTCCAGACCAGGGGCGTAGCCAGAACCCATAATATAGATGGGCCCCGAAAAAAATCAGGGGGGCCCAAACCCAAAGTATTATAGCCTAAGTTTGATGATGAACATTATCCCTCGTTATGATATTAAAAGCGCAGGCGGGCCTGACTGACAAGTGGGCGGGCCCAGGCCCACCAGGGCCCACCCGTGACTACGCCTATGCTCCAGACGCGAACCAGGGGGTCACCACTGCCCCACTGTATACGACAGTTATCAAATGGATGTCTCCTCACAGTCAGTCCTGTTTCCACTGCAGGAGATCATCACTGAGGTTTCTTCTTCTTCTTCTTCTTTGTCTCCAGATCAAAAAGATTTGACAGAAAAACCAGGATATAACGTCACCTTTCCGTTCCTGGTTGCCTTCACCGGTGAAGTCATCCTGATAGAGGCGACCAGACCAGACCTGGATAACAATAGTCATATTTACCTTTATCGAAACTCAAAGTCCTATTATGACGAGCATCATCCTGAGTATCGTGACCGGGTGGAGCTGAGTCCTCCTGTGGTGACGGAGGGAAACTTCTCAGTGGTGTTGATGAACATCAGCCTCAGAGACAGTGGACTGTACAGGATCGTTGCTTCTATCCAATTACCAGGACCTGAGGGGATAATAAAAGACGTCGCAATACAATACCGCCTAAGGGTCACTGATCGAGGTAAGTCTGTAGACTATAGACCAGAGTCAGTCTGTGGACTGTAGACTGGACCAGGTTCAGTCTGTGGACTCTAGACAGGACCAGAGTCAGTCTGTAGACTCTAGACTGGTCCAACATCAGTCTCAAGACTTTCGACTTGACCAAGATTAGTCTGTAGACTTTGGACTGGACCAAGATCAGTCTGTAGACTCTAGACTAGACCAGGTTGAGTCTGTAGACTCTAGTCTGGACCAGGTGCAGTCTGTAGACTGTAGACTGGATTAGGTTCAGTCGGTGGACTATAGACTGGACCAGGTTTATTCTGTAGACTCTAGACTGGACCAAGATCAGTCTGTAGACTCTATTCTAGACCAAGTTCAGTCTGTAGACTGTAGACTGGTCCAACTTCAGTCTGTAAATTTTAGACTGGACCAAGATCAGTCTGTAGACTTTAGACTAGACCAGGTTCAGTCTGTAGACTCTAGTCTGGACCAGGTGCAGTCTGTAGACTGTAGACTGGATTAGGTTCAGTCGGTGGACTATAGACTGGACCAGGTTTATTCTGTAGACTCTAGACTGGACCAAGATCAGTCTGTAGACTCTATTCTAGACCAAGTTCAGTCTGTAGACTGTAGACTGGTCCAAGTTCAGTCTGTAAATTTTAGACTGGACCAAGATCAGTCTGTAGACTCTAGACTAGACCAGGTTCAGTCTGTAGACTCTAGTCTGGACCAGGTGCAGTCTGTAGACTGTAGACTGGATTAGGTTCAGTCTCTAGACTGGTCCAACATCAGTCTCAAGACTTTAGACTTGACCAAGATTAGTCTGTAGATTTTAGACTGGACCAAGATCAGTCTGTAGACTCTACACCAGGTTCAGTCTGTAGACTCTAGACAGGACCAGAGTCAGTCTGTAGACTCTAGACTGGTCCAACATCAGTCTCAAGACTTTCGACTTGACCAAGATTAGTCTGTAGACTTTAGACTACACAGGTTCAGTCTGTAGACTGTAGACTGGTCCAACTTCAGTCTGTAAACTTTAGACTGGACCAAGATCAGTCTGTAGACTCTAGACCAGGTTCAGTCTGTAGACTCTAGACAGGACCAGAGTCAGCCTGTAGACTCTAGACTGGTCCAACATCAGTCTCAATACTTTAGACTTGACCAAGATTAGTCTGTAGATTTTAGACTGGACCAAGATCAGTCTGTAGACTCTAGACTAGACCAGGTTGAGTCTGTAGACTCTAGTCTGGACCAGGTTCAGTCTGTAGACTGTAGACTGGATCAGATTCAGTCTGTAGACTCTAGACTGGTCCAACATCAGTCTCTAGACTTTAGACTGGACCAAGATCAGTCTGTAGACTCTAGACCAGGTTCAGTCTGTAGACCCTAGACAGGACCAGAGTCAGGCTGTAGACTCTAGACTGGTCCAACATCAATCTCAAGACTTTAGACTTGACCAAGATTAGTCTGTAGATTTTAGACTGGACCAAGATCAGTCTGTAGACTCTAGACCAGGTTCAGTCTGTAGACTCTAGACAGGACCAGAGTCAGGCTGTAGACTCTAGACTGGTCCAACATCAGTCTCAAGACTTTAGACTTGACCAAGATTAGTCTGTAGATTTTAGACTGGACCAAGATCAGTCTGTAGACTCTAGACTAGACCAGGTTCAGTCTGTAGACTCTAGTCTGGACTAGGTTCAGTCTGTAGACTGGATCAGATTCAGTCTGTAGACTCTAGACTGGTCCAACATCAGTCTCTAGACTTTAGACTGGACCAAGATCAGTCTGTAGACTCTAGACCAGGTTCAGTCTGTAGACACTAGACAGGACCAGAGTCAGGCTGTAGACTCTAGACTGGTCCAACATCAGTCTCAAGACTTTAGACTTGACCAAGATTAGTCTGTAGATTTTAGACTGGACCAAGATCAGTCTCTAGACTTTAGACTGGACCAAGTTAAGTCTGTAGACTCTAGATCTAG
>JAFBJS010002163.1:553913-556756 GCA_016785265.1 Paraplagusia blochii | reverse complement strand
ACAGATCACAGATTTGCAGGGTTCTTGATAGTGGTTCTTGTTTTTTTTTTTTTTTATCAAACACCAAGAAATATTTTTATTATCAAAATAAATAACATTATAAGTTGAGATCTAATCTGATTTAACTTTCTTTTTCATTCATCTTCAGTCTCTAATTTGTTGCCATGGTCTCAGGGTCAGCAGTCTCCATGACTGCCACCCAAATCACACTGCCCCACACTGTGTGTGGTGAGTCCACTGGAAGTTATGTGGGTTGGGACGGTACCGTTCAGTGGTATGGGCACCCTAGAAGCTGGTGGATTTGAACCTCACCTAAGTCCACTTTCTTCACCGCTAGGCCACTACTGCTGCTTTTCTTATTTATTAATTTATCTAAATAATTTCTGCTGTAAGTAGCTATCACCTGTTGATTCCAAAGTGTTGTGGTAGCACGTCTGCCTTCAAAACAGAGAGAGAAAAGTCCTGGGTTCGATTCCCAGAGGAACCACACATGTCTGTGGCAGCCTGTTAACAGCTGTCCAAACAAATGGTGCCGTTAACGCAACAATTTTTATGGGGTATTGGGGGCCAGGTGGTTTAGGAAAGGACACTGCAGAAATGTCTACTTTTTGTGATGCAGCATATAGCAACCCATCACCGAAATGAACAGTGGGCAGCATTAAGCAATGATGGACTCGAACCTGGAACCCTTTGAACCTAAGGTCTCTTCCTTATTCACTGAGCTTCACTGCCCCCATAATTGTAGTGTTTCTTTTAAATGTTTGGCAAGCTGTTGCACAGGGCAATATTTTACAAAAGTAGCCTCTTGGATGAGAGGTGGTTGGAGTTTGGAGTTGAGGATGCGGGGGACAGGGTGTGGTGGAAACAATTTCTCCTAAAATTGGACACGGGGCCGAGTCAAGAGCAGAGAGATGGAGCGTTCGTGTAAGCTAAGATAAATGGCAAGTAAAAGTCATGTATCAAACCCAAAATACTAAATTTCTAGTAGCCTATTATGTCATCTACTGGGGAAATGCAGGCATTGTAGGGAAAAGTCGGAAGTTTAATTATAATATAAATAAATTATTTAATTTGGCCAGGGATGGTGGGCCGCATTAAAAGGCTCAACGGGCCGCATGTGGCCCCCGGGCCTTAGTTTGCCCACCCCTGCTCTAGGATGAAGAGTTGTAACGTCTTCAAGAAACCTTTCTCCAGTTTCTCTGCCAGTAACTGTTTTTGGATTAAATGGCCCGGATGGTTGAGAACCTTCACAGAACTTCATTCATTTCATTTTGCAAAACATTTTATTACATTTCTTATTCCGCCCCAGTAGTGAATTCTACTCATCTTAAAATTATTTGGACACATCTGTTTTACCAAGTATGACCAGACATCAGCTGACATTAGGAGTCCGAGAACTCAGCTATAAGGCAAACAATCTCCTCTGTATCAACACACAGAGGACATTGTTTCTTCACCACCAGGACAGAGCACTTTATTCTATCCTGTAAAAAAAAAATCAAGGCAATGAAATATAGATGAATATATTTGCAGCAAGGAGAAAAGTAAGTTTTCCTATCTTCTCTGCTATGACATAAATAAACTACTACTTTCATTTTTGCTGGTTGGAAATATGTTTAAAAGAAATATATCTTTGCAGCTCTGGGTGGCTGCATTTAGTTAATTCTCCAATGGGATGTATAATATCCGAGCATGTGTCTTGTTCCCTTCTTGAGTCGCAGCAGCTGTGGCAGCTGTATGTCAGCAGTTTGAGTCCAGCCTGTGTGTTGGCCAGGACTCAGTGGTCTCTGTTCTTTTAATTCTTGGCTCAGTAAAGACATGTCTCCTCATCCTGTTTGTTTTTTCTCTCTTTAGAATCTTCAGACTAGTTTAAGCTTAACGTCTTTACAGTATATGATTCTGTAGGTGGCGCCATACAACCCCTGTAAGTTAAAAGTGGTCGGCTCCTAAATCTCCTGGCTATTCTAAATATTTAGTGATCTCCCTGGTTACAAATGCATTTCTATTTTTGTCTGTCTCTGCAGCCTGGGCTCCGTCTCACAGCTATGCCCTGCAAACCTAGAAGTAAAAAATCTAGAATTTCCATGTCACTAATTTGTCTGTTGCTCTTTCTTCGAGGTCTGCACTCAGTTCATAACCTCTAATTTGTTTTTTAAGTTCTATAAATTCACTTTAAACCCATTTGTCCCAGTTTACTGAAGGCCTGATTCTGTTTGCTGTTTCAGATGTCACTCAAATAAAAGGCACCGCCCACATTGTATATATACCTCAGGCCAAAGGAGCAGAGGGCCCTGCCTGTATCACTCTGGTTTCTCCTCTGCTGAACTCCTTGACTCCATCTGCAAAAATGATGAAAGTAGGTATCAGACTGTGTTTCTGCATGACTTTGGCTCAGTGTGTTTAGATAAACTATGGAGTTAGGTCTTTTATTTAAAAGGGAAACTGACTGTCGTTGGCTTGATATTTGCCAGCTCACTCTGTGTCCTGCAAGCTGATGTCTCTGAATCGGTGTCTCTGCTGCATTGACTGTGCTTTAGTTTTTTTTTAGTTTGTCCTGGATCTCGGAGCTTTTCCTGACGATACCTTTTTTGGTCAAACTATTCGATTGTGACTAGTCACATGTGCTGGTTTTCCCAGCAGCTATTAACGTTGAACTCGGTCAGCTGTTTGTGTTATCAATGCTTGTTTGTTATATCTTTAATGCCACATAATATGTCCTAATGGATGTGATTTTTAACGCTAGATATGGAAAAGAAATATCCTTTTTCATCTGGTGGAAATAGAGGAGTTTCTATTTGTGCTGCAAGTTCAAATTATATTTAAGAATGAGATAAACTGGATGC
>JAFBJS010002163.1:518913-551413 GCA_016785265.1 Paraplagusia blochii | reverse complement strand
TACTTTCCACATGAACCCTCGCTTCAACGCCCATGGAGACGAGAACGCCGTGGTTTGCAACTCCTATCAAGGAGGGAACTGGTGCGAGGAGGTCCGTGAAGGAGGTTTCCCCTTTCAACTTGGAGAGGAGTTCAAGGTATGTGGTGCAAAATTCTCAAAATCTGAAAATAAAACGTTATAATGTTTACCCTACACTTATTCTGTGTCTTCTTTTGTTTAGATTACCATTCAGTTCAACCCAGAGGAGTTCCTGGTGACTTTGTCAGACGGCTCTGAAATCCACTTCCCTAACCGCATGGGTGCTGAGAAGTACTCACACATGAGCTATGAGGGGGACGCTCGCATCACAAGCATTGATATCAAGTAGTTTTTTCAGAGGATGTACTGATTTGTTTAGTATTACTTCATTTTTTTTATTCACTCATTTGGTCACATTTGAAAGTCCAGTAACACAACGTTCGCCAAATGATGTGTGCTTTTAAAACTGTTTTAGAGATAAAGGGCCTCTAGATGGCAGCAATCTAGCTCATTTTAATAATCTATTTTAAAAATCAAGGTATTGTATGCGGAATACAGGTGCCAGCAAAACAAAACATAGCTTTCTACAGATAATAAAATTTTAAATAAATATTTCCCGACCTGATTGAAATTGGTAAATTATAAAATATATTATACAATTGGAAAATATTGGCATAGGCTATTAGCAAAAAATAATTGCCTTATTCACACGTATTTCCATGAATACATCGTAGCTTGCATTACATTGTGGTAATATTAGACCATTTAACATTAGGATTTAATTGAGAAAATCTCAATTAAATCCTTGAGAAAAAACTTGTTGACAATTTTAATTCAATTGCAACTAGCGACTACTGTCAATGTGTTACATTTTAGCTCTTCTATTTGGTTACTCATCCAAAGCTCTTGTAGTAGAACTGTTTAATGTGCAGTGGTCAGCTGGGAAGGAGTCTCTGACCAGTTGCTCTTTAAGGTGCCTTAACGTGCTTCATGTTCTACTTGTTTTTCGTGCTTCACATTCCGCCTCTGTAACCTTTGGGAATTTCGTCTTTTACAATATGGATTAAAGTTCACCCCTTCACGGCAGCAGGTTGACTGTATATTTCAGATTTCCAATATCGCCTTTGGTGTAAAATTGTACTGTGCATTTACCTTGTCATTTTGGATGCAATTTCAAATTTAAACCGCTAGGTGTCACTATTGCCCTGTAAACCCCAAAGGCCATGTAGGATCGAGTCAATGGGATTTGCTTAGCTGTATCTCTGCCATTAAAAGATAACATCTCCAATCTATTTCTTACAAATTCGTCAACAAAAGAGACACATAAAGTTGTTAGGATTAGGTTTTTCGAAAGGATTTAAAAAAAAAAATGAAAAAGATGCTGAAATACTTTCAGTCGTTGCTATCACGGCTGAGAGTTGGACAAGAAAATCTGAAAGTTTAGTCACTGTCTCTTCTTTCTCTAGATGGCAGCATTACAGCTCAACTTTATCAATCTATTTAAATATTCACCGAATCTAGAATTTTCTGTTTCTTAGGTTAATAATAACCTTGATTTTCATGTGGCTTTTTAGATGCCCTAGCAAAACACACCTACACCTACAAGGAAATAAACCCTGTGTAAATGTATGTCCTCAGCAGGCAGAAGACAGACATGCGCTGTTTTCTAAATCTGATCCACTGAGTATGGAAGATGTCTAACACACATCACTGTGTTTCCCTGTCAGTGACGCCATGTGTGTGTGTGTGTACATGTGTGTGAGACAGGGGATGTACTGAGATGTGTGTGGAATGGGATGATTCACCTTAGCTTACATAAATTCTGCGTCTATATTTAGTACCAGCATGACTCCAGATTTTTTACACAGTAGCTATCAGCCACATATTGAGATGTGCGTGGGCTCACCCTGAGATGACTGCAGTTCTGGATCCATATTCTGCAGGGCTGTCTCACCTTACCTCCGCCTCATCTGAGTACGTTGATCGTACAAAAACCCCAGCATATATCTCGATGCACAAAAAATGTTACTTGGTAAAGGCTCTGGCCACCTGCTGCATGTTTCTTTAATCATTTTGTTATTATTTTTCTGATGCAAAACATTAAAAAATCTACAATGTATTCACTACCAATACCCAAATCACACTGTACCCATATCTAAATTGTTCAGTTGTAAGAAGCTTGACTTCTTCTTGGAGCTTGAAGGAGTTCCCATGTCTCACCAGAAACTGTTGAAGTTCCTCAGTTGAGGAACAAAACATCTTTCAAGTCCTCCAAAACAATTAATTTTCAGCAACTGGACGTCTTCCTGGAGTTGGGCAACTTTTCAACTGCTTATTGATAACACAGCAGTCTAGACGGATGTGACTACAAAGACTCCCATTCCCATTTGGACATGGGACACGACAACTGCTCATCAACATCAGGAGTGGTCTGGGACCAAAACAACTCTTCATTTGTCAACTGGAGGAGGGAGTGGTCTAAAGAAGTATAAAAAGACATCAACCAGAAACTGATTCCACAGTTGAAGTCCAGTTGCTGACAACTAAACTTTTTGGAGATCATAACGTGGATGAATAATGATGAATTTTATGATCTTTGACATGGAGCTACCAGGTAGGAGACGAAGAGGAAGGCCAAAAAGGAGATTGATGGATGCAGTGAAAGAAGAAAAGGAGATAGTTGGAGTTAGAGTGGAGATACAGAGGACAGGGTGAAAGGAGAAGAAGAAAAACGTGGATGAGTAAAAATCTTCACAGACCTTACAACTGAAAAGCGTAAACCAACCTAACTGGGATTCCATCCTGCACAGGATGTGAACCCTGGAATTCCGAACCAATACCAGAGACATTGACTCTGAGCAATTCAATAAACAATTCCATATAGTGAGATTTTGTCCAAACTTTGCAAATCATTTACAGAATCTAAGCGTGTTATTTCTACCCCACCAACCTGCTCACTCTTCTGGTTCTTTTCCTACAACAACAATTCCTAGGTGCCAATCTGCTGCAGTAAAAAATCCATAGGACGCACAGCAGCCGTGATGCTTTGGAGGTTACGCCATCCTGGATTTTTCTCACTCTGACACGTATGTGTGTGTGTGTGTGTGTGTGTGTGTGTATCACATGCATAAACAACCGCACAGGTGACCTTTGAATGAAGAGAGCCAGCTGAAATGTCAAGCATCAGGGCTTCACTGCATGGCACATATCGAGGTCACACGGTGCTGTTAAGGTGGAATCATCAAACCTATCTTTCACAGAAGCACTTCTGTGATGACTACAGGTGGAGAAATATACGCGTACATCTAAATACGACTTAATCTTTGACAGATTTAAATCACTTCTGTCATGTTACAAGTTATGCGTTTATTGTCACTTGCACTGTTTGTTTCACTGGTTTGCTGGGAATAGATAGATGAATATCTTTAGCATAGATTGCTTGTGTGGTGGTGGGATATTCTGCATATATTTTGTAATATTCATTACATTAGATTTAGACATTTAGGAGAGGCATTCATCCAAAGCAACCTACACAGGATGAATAATATTATCAAGCCTGTGGTTCTTCCTGGTTAGAGAACGAATCCAGGACTCTGCCTCTGAGGTAAATGTACAAACTGCTACAGCATTGAACCAGGATTCGTGATGAAAATGCTAGTTTGATTATAAAAATGAAAATTGCAGCCTTGCTCGCAGTTTTGGTTTAATTTAACTGGGGATGTCCGGTAATATCGGTCAGCTGAGATCATCGCCCCGATATTTGCATCATTGCTTCTAGGCTTTTCTTGTCAGACAACAAAAATTTCCGTTGTCGACGGAATCTTTACTGTGGCACTGGTGCCTAGCAGTACAGGAACCAGTGTCTGCTTGGTTTCAGGTTTGAATCCTCCAGCTTCCAGGTTACTACTTGAGGTGCACTGAGCATGGCATCGCCCGCTCACACTATTCACTTGGAGATTGACCTGGTAGCTCCATCTCTAGGATCATTCTTCTACCATTTGCATCATTGCTTCTAGGCTTTTCTTGTCAGACAACAAAAATTTCCGTTGTCGACGGAATCTTTACTGTGGCACTGGTGCCTAGCAGTACAGGAACCAGTGTCTGCTTGGTTTCAGGTTTGAATCCTCCAGCTTCCAGGTTACTACTTGAGGTGCACTGAGCATGGCATCGCCCCCTCACACTATTCACTTGGAGATTGACCTGGTAGCTCCATCTGTAGGATCATTCTTCTACCAATCCACTGTATCCACTGTCCCTCCTCTGAACATGTCCAAACCATCTCAATCTGTCTTCTCTAGCTTTTTCTCCAAACCTTCCTGTCTGTGTTGTCCCTCTAATCACTTAATTCCTGATCCTGTCCATCCTTGTCTCTCCCAAAGAGTCTTCTTCTAGTGCCTCTAATCCATCCATCATGGCTGGTCTCACAACTGTCCAAAATGTTTGAACAATATTGGCAAATGTTCACATCACACATCCCAAAGTTCAACTTGTGAGAATTAATATGATGACACTTTGAAACCTTTCGGGCAAACAGTTCGTCTTGCAAGCATATAGTGAGTCACGCTAAAAATTAAAACCCCCATAAACAATATTGGAGATGTGAGAGCCTATTGGGTATGAGTCAGAATCCACCAGACGGCTGTGAAATCTGAAGAGAAACCCAGATTTATGGAGGCCTTTCTTCATGGTTGGTCACACTGTTCTAGGCATTTTTCTCCCAATCAAGTCAATGCCGGACAGATTTGTGGAGGGAGTTTCTCGATTCATATCTTTACGTGGCTAAATGGAACAATATACCTCCCAGGATGCTGTCATTCTACCAAGACGGGATAAATAATCCAGGAAAACTCTGCTCCATAAACTTTTTTGCGAGAGCACAGCTGTCGAGTGAGACATTGTTCAAAGTGACAAAACTGTACGGAGGAGCTGACAATCATCACACAGTGATTATGATGAGGCCGCTAGTGTCTGTCAGTGATAAACTAAACATAATGGACAGTGAAATATAGTTGTCTAAATGCAGAGAAGACTCATGAATGGGGTTTTTAAACTGCAGGTTCCACAGTTGTTTACATTGACTGTAAGTCTTCTCTACGGCTTGACCTAAATGCACATATTTTCCATACGAATAATGATACATTGTATAATAATATACTACAAAACCATAGTTATCTTCGTTGTCACTGTAATGGAGCTCCAGTCCATACTGAAATGACAATAACTATAGTTATAGCTTGGTATTTTCTTCATTCTGTCCATATGGTAGGTTTGCTACCAGAAGAAATAGGTTATAAACAAAAAACAAATATAAAAAAATAAAACCACGATAAAACGATAAAAAATAGAACCATAAGATGTCAGCAATACTGTACAATTCAAAGTTGTCCACCTGACGCGAAACCTAATAAATAAATAAATGAATAAATAAATAAATAAAAATAAAAATAAAACCTACTTTACGTTAAGTAGTCTATCGCGACAAACTATAAAAGTTTACCTCCCCGTCGGGGAATTGAACCCCGGTCTCCCGCGTGACAGGCGGGGATACTCACCACTATACTAACGAGGAACTGTACGGTGGTGTCCATTATTATTACGATATTGGGTCAAAGTGCTCCGTTCAAATAGTATTATTTTTTCAATTACTATATTATACCAGTTACCACCAAAGCACTCGACTTGAAGAAAAAATAGAACTGAATACGGAAGTTAAAAAATTGACTCGATTGCGCTAAGGAGCTTTTATTCTGAAAAGACGTCAGGAAGTGCATTAGCGCCCCTGTTTATACAACGTAACTTTGAGAACCTCGGGCTGGCGCTACCTGCTAATGATGTGACAGCTGGAGCAGCTGAAAGAACAACATCAACGAACACCTGTAGAAGAAAGGTGAAAAGAAACACTTTATTATTACAAACAATATTTTGGAAAATGAAAAAATAAGTTTCCACGAAAAAGAAAAGTGTTTACAACACTTTAAAACTACGGTTTCAACTTTGTCTGGTTGTTGTTTTTAAGCTAACATTGACTTAGAGTTTGGGTAAAAAGAGTACAATACACTGCAGTTCTTCAGTGAATAAATTAGAAAAAAAATACAGGCTGTAATCTGTAGTTAAAGACGTTTAATTTAACTTTTGAACGTTTCTTAAAGGATGAAAAATTTATAATAGTTTTATTGCAGAGAAATATTATATAAATACTTATTCTAATACATATATATGATATATATGATATAATATATATTATTATATATAATATTAAAGAAATACATTTTGCTAAAAAAATCATTTTGCTCCTCAGAGGAACCTGTAGTCTGACGTCTAATACTGAATATATATATACTTTATATATATATATATATATAAATATATTTATATATATATATAAACTTGAGATAAATACAAAATAAAAAACATTATAATCAGGTTAATAATAAAAAGAAGGGTTTTGTGAGTGAACTTGAAATGTGGTACTGGGGCTAGGAGTTTGTTTGTAAAGAGCCTTGAGACAACGGTTGTTGTGATTTGGCACTTTAAACAAAAAAAGTTGAGGGCTCAAATAAGGAAGTTTACTGAAATTGACACTTGCTCCAGCCCTTGAGCAACTGATACACGAGTTCCCCTTGAGGGTTTTAAGTTCGAATCCTCAACTTACCACTCTTTTTGGGCGCTCAAAGCTTATCAATGTTCACTTAGTTTTTTACCATGGTGTGTATCACAAGTACAAGGAGTTTTCTTACCTTCCTTTAACAACTTTACTACATGAATATTATTTTACATTGTTTTAAATGATCTGAAGAGATATGTTTACATGTTTCAAATCTCCAGGTTCTTTCACATGCTGTGTTCCACATGTGCAGCAGAAGTTTTATATATTGTGAGCGAGAGTGTGACATTGCCTGGTGTCACGCTCGTGGCTGCCGGTTCTTGTCTTGCATGTCTGCCTCGATGTTTAGATCGATAAGAGCCAGCTGCGTAATAGAATTAGGGCCATAATGGAAAGTACAAACTAGCTTTCTATTTACTCAATCCCTCCAGGGGAATGCGGGGTAGGTAAAGAGCAGACTGTGAAATGAGACTGTAATCAAAATGTCTGTGTGCGCTGTCTGTGCGTATGGTTACACGTATGCGTGTCTAGGTGAAAGAGTGAAGCTGCAAACAGGCTGCGTCCTATTGGTTTCGCTCTTCAGTGGCAGCTGAGAGTAAACACGGAGGAGAAGATTTCATGGTTTGTTGGTATTTTTCCTCTGAATACAGGCACGGCAAACATGGAATAATGGATGAATGTCCTCTTTACTGAAGAAAATAATGTTTCTCAAAGCCAGTATAATTGAATGATTAAAAAACTCGTGAGTTTAAATACACTCATTAAACTTAAACAAGTCGTAAAAAGCGACAATAATTATTCAATTATTCAACAATTTCAATAATAGTTTAAAAAAAATAAACAAAACAGAACACATTTATGTAGAATTTCAAAAAATTAACAGTTATTAGCCCTTTCCACTACTGTTGGCCAAACATCTAGACCAGCGTTCCTCAACCTTTTATTGCGCCACAGATAGGTTAAATGTCTCTGTCTTCATGGACCGGTTGTTAAGTTGTGGCAGATGTTCTGAAATATTTCCCTACCTATAAAATCTTCCTACCCAAATTAACTGTGCCTGTGAACGACAAGGATTTCTCTAGTGCTCACAGCCTATAACTTTCTGCTACCAGACTGGTATAAAAAGTCACTATCCTGTCAAATATGATCAAATATAGTTACATTATTGATGATGGAATGATGTTCTAACAAAACTTTTGCCAAGAAATAATCAAGACACTTTGGCTCAGAAATTCGTCAGTTCAGTAAACAAATTCAGATATATATGTGTATATCAACTAAATCTCAAGTTTGATGAGTTTTACATGATTCATACAATGTTTAGTTTGATGAAAAATTTTTTTCATCTTTTACTAATTATGGTATCAAGTTTTATGACTTGTTTCTGTGTCATTGTATTTCTGTTGTTGTGACTTCAGTCGCGTTGACATTAAGGACCTGATGTGATGCATGGGATGTGACACTCGGTGACATGACGTACAATGATGTGACGCAGTGCAACATGATGCTACATTTTCTTCTCGGTGCTTTGCATGTCTCCAGATATTCTCACACTGTTTCCAATTAGCGTTGTGTGACTGTCGTGACAAAACAAAATTACAAAAAAAAAACTAGTCTAAATCATCCAGTGTCAGAAAGAGTCTACGGTAATGATATTCCGAAAGAAGTGCCATCTTCTTTATTATTAAAACACACTGGGTGCCTATTGTCGCGTCTTTGTTCTTCCTGCTAATTGCCTGACCCAAGCTTTGTATTTCTTCACAGACTCAGCAAATACCCCCTCCTCCCTCTGCCACCCCACTTCCTCATATGCTCCTAAACCTCAATTATTCACAACTTATGAATAACGCACTTTACCTCAGGCTGGCAAGCGGGGGTATTTTTGCACAAGAAGCCTTGAATTAGTCATACTCTCACAATGGCAAAACATACAATTTTCATGCTTCCAGTCTTTTATTTCCTCTTTTGTAATTTATAAAAGTGCCATAGTAGGTATTTTCCTGTCTCTACATGTGGAGAGTGCCTAAAACTAACCAGTTTGCTTACTCATCAAGTTGAGCCGCTTTCGGCTCCCATCGTGGCACGACCTCCTGTTGGAGGAATGCTGTCGTTAAGTGATTTTAAATCTGTGACCGGTCAAAGGTATGTTGAACAGCTCAGCGATATTACAAGCAGCCAATGAACTGTACAGTAAGGCAGTGGTTCCCAACCATTGGGCCGGTGACCAGTACTGGTCCGTGAGTGAATTGGTGCCAGGCCACAGAGAAATAATGTTTCCTTTTGGCCCCATCTGGCTATGACTGCCACTTGATCCATACCCATATCAACAAAAGAACTTAAAAATAAAAAGTCTAGGATTCCATCATCAATAATGCAACATGGTTTGATTAGGAAATATTTTCTCAGTGAAGACAACAACAATAAACTCAAAATGAAGCAAAGTCATTGATGTAAGATTCTAACTTTTTATACTGGTCTGGTAGCAGAAAATTATAGGCTGTGAACACTTGAGAAATTCTTGTTGTGTGCATGCACGGTTAATTCGGGTAGGAAGATTTAATTTTATCAAGGACCATTTATCTGCCACAACTCAATGACCGGTGCGTGAAAAAAGTACTAGACATTTAACCGGTCCGTGGCACAAAAAAGGTTGAAGAACACTGCAGTAAGGTACAGTTCGTAGGGCAGAGGTAGGAAACAAAGCGGAAGGCCAAAGAGGAGATTGATGGATGCAGTGAGGGTGGACATGGAGGTAGTTGGAGTTAAAGTTGAGGCTTGGAAATTGCTGACTCACTGTGGCAACCCCTGACAAAAAAGGGACAAGCCAAAAGGAAAAGATGAAGGTGTTGAACATGGGCAGATAGAGGCTGACGCTCCACTAGGGGTTAATCTAAATAAATGTAAAAAACTTTTTATTTAAAAAACTTTTTGTTTTATCACAATCTATGGAACTCTGAGTTTTATTTCATGGTAATAAACCTTCATCTAATGTGGATGAATTGGTTAAATTAAGTGAAATTGAAAGAGGAAAAATAATCTCAAATGTTGGAAATTTTAATTTAATTCAAAGCCCTCTGAGGAATGTGTTGAAAACCTGCTTCTTTAAAAAATTATGTAGTTTGAATGCTAGTGAAAACCTTTATTTAAATGGATATTGAACTAAATTTGTGTTTTCACAAATTTGTTTTTTGATAATAGACAAAATCTGTTATGAGCTCGGCAGTTGGTGGCCTAGTGGTTAAGGAAGGGGACTTGGGCCCGCAAGGCCCCCGGTTCCAATCCCCCACCACCAAGTTACTGCTGAGGTGCCCTGAGTATGGTGCTCCCTAGCAGCTAGCTGCCCCTGCTCACTACGGTGACGGATGCAGAGGCATAATTTCCTGAAGGATACTCCGGAGGGATTAATAAAGTTCTTAAAAAAAAGATAAAAGTTTATAGCAAAGGTGAGAAGGACATGCAAATAACATTCTGGAAGATGTTTAACATGGTAGGCTAAATAAATCATTCTCATATTTCTGCATATTGTGCTGAATCTGGAGAGACATTTAGAGTTGAATGTTGCAGTGTGGTTCTTTTTTGTTCTGTAGTAAATTGTACAGCAGTGGAGGCTTATGGCAGTACCGGTCCCTGAGTGAATTGGTGCCAAGCTGCAGAGAAATAATGCTTTTTCTTGGCCCCACCTGTCTATTACCCACACTTGATCCATACCCATATGAACATATGAACTTAACAACAGAATGGCTAGGATTCCATCATCAATAATGCAACTATATTTGATTAGGAAATATTTTCTCAAAATGACGCAGATAGATTTAGAATCTTTTCAATGATGTGCTATTGATAAAAGATACTCACTTTGTATACCGGTCTGGTAGCAGAAAATTATAGGCTGTGTGCACTTCAGAAATCCTTGTTGTGCCCATGCACAGTTAATTGAGGTAGGAAGATTTTATAGGTAGGAAATTATTTCAGAACACCTGACATTTCATTTTATTAAGGGATATTTATCTGACACAACTTAAAGACCGGTACCGGTCCATGGCACAAAAAGGCAGTATATTTTGGCATGTATATGAATGAATGGATAAATGGGTTGTATAGAACGAAGTTGATATTTGATTCTGTCCTTGTGGTTTTTCAGAAGTGTTGCCGATTTACATTTCTGGGCTTTGATTGTATTTTTGGAAAGGTAGAAACGGGGTTTTTGTGGATGAATAGGAAGAAACCGATAGAAGTTCTCACGCCTTTGTGAAGCCTGCACACGTAGGAGCTGTCCGTGGTGCTGAAAGAGTGGCGTCAGAGGACCGAGCACTTCAAAAACTGGAGCTGCTGCTCTCCCTATTCTATGGCTCTCTCTCTCCCTCTCTCTCTCTCTCTCTCTCTCACACACACACACACACACACAATTCAGTAGTGTTGTTCTAAGGTGTCGCCACCCACTTAGCAGCACGATCCGCAGTGCGCCCCTCAAACACAAACACTCGCACGCGCAACGTGCTGCCTGAATCTAAGCCTTGTAACTCAGAGGGTTCGTGCCGTGAATTGTCCGTTCACCTGACCACTCTGATGGAAACATCTAACATCTGCCTGTAGCTCTCTCTTGATCTTTCTCTCTCTCTCTCTCTATGCTTTTGTATGTCTCTCGCCCCCTTTTTTACACACACACCCCGGCGTTCATGATACCTTAACCTCCTGTGTCACAGTCACATTACAGTGCAGCTGTGAACTGGTTATGAGGGTATAAGCACGCTTCATCAAATATTTAATCTGTCATAAACCATTTCCCCTGGACCCCCCCAGCCCCCCTCACCTCCACTCCATCTCCCTCCTCCTCCTCCCCCTGTCTCTCTTCCCATCTCTCTGTCTCTCTCTCTCTCTCCCTCTCACACACACAAAAGAATTGCAGGGAGCAGCTCATTTTCTCCATCCAGACTAATGCTCCGAGACAGTGATTTACTACCATAACCAAAGATGGAGACCAGATAAATGAAAATGTTGCGACATAACCAGCTGTACGCCCCCCAATCAGCAGTTACTTTTCCTTCTGTTGCTGCCTTGAAGTCCCCCCTCGCTCCCTCTCTCCCTTCCTCACTCTCTCTCCCTCGCTTTTCCACCCGCTCCAAAATCTTTACAGAGAATTTAGCCCCGTGCACCGGGTTTTGACGCGTGCGGGACAAACTGTAGCCGCTGGACCGTGAAGGAAAAGCAGAGAAGATCCACTTTTCCTTCAGGTCGATCGGTGTGTGAGGAATCATTTCTTCCTTCACATCTATACTTGTGTGGTTATTTTTTATTTTTTTGTGAGAGTCTGCCTTAACGAATGCGCCTCCCCGTCGCGTAACATCCACCTTTCCGGGGATGAGTGGACGCACAATGAGGTGAAACCCAGACTAATGGGCTGCGTTTTCTTTCTAACCCGCAGGTGATCAGAGTTTGAGGCAGTCACACCTTGTGGATACAGCGCATGGGAATAACAAGTTGAGGATTGCGTTTGGGATCGGGAATCTTCCGGGAATTGCCTGATGTGATGACAAATAGAGGAGATGAAGACGGACACCCCTGGTTGAAAAAGGGACTTCTGATGTTTTTGGACATGTAGGACTTTTTCACGCCTATACAGTCGCCGTGATCACAGTGGGGGGAGAAAAGTGGTTACATTCCCTTTGCGCGTAAAGTAGAACTTCAAGTGATTTTTTTTTCTTGTGGCATTTGCCTTTCCCCGGATGATCCCGTGAAGCCTGTGGATAAAAATCACCTGGTATAGGAAGCGCAGGAGGGAATTCATTTCCAGCTTCCTGTCCGTTGAAGTGCGGGACCAGTGAGCACCAGCGCGCGTCACACACCAGAGTCACCAGGGCGGCCGCGCACCGCCGGATCTTCCGTCGGGGCTCCGGGGCTTTGCACCGCGGCGTCTCAAGGACCTGCTCGGGTTTTCTCGCCTCCGTGCGCAGCGTTATTACAAATGGCCAGAGGATAGTGAGGATCCATGGTGTTGACCGGGCAGGTGTGTCACCGCGGGCTCAACAGCGGCTGTTCTGCTCAGTAAACCCCGGACACACCTTTTTGATGTCAGACAAGGTAAGTTCGCTTAAAAATTTGCTCTATTTCATGCCGTTTGTTGTTGGTAGTTCTGATGCTGCATGGTTCTGGAAAAAAAAGAAATAGGAGACAGGAAGATCTTACTGGACCTTTGGGCTTCGTGACGCGTAAAGTGTTTTTTTTTTTTAAATCTCACATAAGATCTGGATTATTTTATGATTGCAACTCATGGCATCAAACCGACAAACACGCCGTGAATGGGCTTCAGACTGATTTCTGTCGCGTTGTCAGTGAGGAAAACGATCCAATCAACTACCCATTCATGGTCAAATTGCCAAAATGAAAATGATTGAATTGCTCTTTCTTATTGGATTGAAATCAGAACACTTTTTTTTCACGTGCACTGACGCACAGAAAGTTTTCAGGTTCGTTCCTTCAGTCAGATCATAACCACAGTCTCCAGTCCATCTGTACCTGATACCAGGGCTTCAGAAAAGAGGGGTCCAGTGGTGCAAATATCTGACCACAGTCACTGGAGGGTTCACTGCTGTCTCTCTTTTCTCTCCTCCACTCCTCTACACATGCACCTCTTCACCTACATTAGTATTTAAATGTATGGGGTTAAAGGGACATTTGCTGTCATATATTTTTCATTGGGTAGAGACCGACTGGTCGTCTCGCTGCCTTCTGTCTGTGTCTGGTGTAAGTGACTGCATTCAAACTGCCATCTTAAAGTCCATAATACAGAGTAATTGGATTGTGCACACAGGCAAACACACTGTAACAGTTCACTCCCACCCGCAACCTGAGATTCCTGTAAATGTTGTAATGAAATTTTACAGTGCTGCACAATAACAGGGTGGCACTGTGGAGCGGTGTTTAGCACTGACGCCTAACAGCAGAGAGATTACCAGTGGTCGTTGCGTTTGGACAGTTATTGGTGTGAATGAATCTTTGTGCGTCTCCTCAGGTTTTGTTCCAATGTTGCCTTCAAATGTAGAAAAACCATTGAATGGATGGATGGATGGATGAGAAGCATCTGGCAGACATTGTGTAATTTAAACTCTGACCTTTGGAACTGAGCATCAATAATGCCAATGGTTTTTTTAACAGCCTGTGGCAGTGTGAACCCATATGGTGCTCGGGCAAATTTCCACACCTAATTGTTCGGCATCATATGAATATTTGATTTCCATTTTCGTCGTATCCATCATTCATGTTCCTACATCTAAATTCTCCATTTGGACATTAAATCCTGGCTCGGTCCAGGTAATGAGCACAGGTTGTTTCTTCTGATCCCGTTTTCCAAAACATGATGTCACTGGCACAAAGGCACATTAGTGAGAGAAAATCAAATTTTCTGTATATGATGATATTTGGACCAGTTTTTGACACTTTGTGCTGGTTCCTGACAAGTTGCCACCATGGGCAATTGCCCATCTGGAACTTAGCAGGAACTGGCCAGGATATCAGCCCCTCCCTCTTGTATCCTTTCATCAACAGTAGCAGGGTCTGGCTCCTGAATGGACAAAAGTGTTTCATGGCACTTGGTACTAATTTTAGATGAATTCAGTTTGTATACACCATTTGTTCAAATTCAGTCTTACATCAATCCCTGTTTCTCATGGTTGACGTTAATGCTTAGCATCAATGGCCTCTGAACAACCTCCTTGGTAGATAAACTACATATATAGTTTGGGAAAAATTATTAGACCATCCTGCTGTTTTCTTCAATGTCTTTTTTGTTTATTGCCTGTTACGACAGAAGATACAAATATATTAACAACATAGCTCATAAGAGTTTAATTTTAGAGCTGATATCTAGACCAGTATTGCACCATGGACCAATTAAATGTCTTGTACTATTTTCACAGACCAGTCGTTAAGTTGTCGCAGATAAATACCCCTTACTAAAATTAATTTTCCTGTGATCTGAAATATTTTCCTACCTATAAAATCCTCATACCTGAATCAACATGGTTTTCTCAGGTGCGCACAGCCTATAATTTTCTCCTACCAGACCGGTATAAAGAGTTAGAATCTTGTATCAATGACTCTGCGTCATTTTGAGTTTATTGTTGTTGTCTTCACTGAGAAAATATTTCCTAATCAAATATAGTTGCATTATTGATGATGGAATCCTAGCCATTCTATTGGTCAGTTCTTTTGTTGATATGGGTATGGGTCAAGTGGCAGTAATAGACAGATGGGGCCAAAAGGAAACATTATTTCTCTGCAGCCCAGCACTAATTCACCCACGGACTGGAACAGGTCCCCGCCCCAGTGGTTGGGGACCAGTGATGTAGACATTTTCCATTTTTTTCTTGATAGATACCAATTCATTTCAAATTTTACATTAACAGCTACGGCATTGTATTGCTATGAACAATGTTTTTAGGCATTCTATGCTTTTCGCTGCATTGTATTCTTCAGGTTATTTTATTTCATTTTTATTTGGTCGTTCAACAGTCAGTTCAAGAAATGTCCACAGAAGCTGTACAAACATAATCAGAAATATAACAGTAATGTTAGTGACACAGTACACACCTTTTGCACTCCACTGTTTGCAGAATGAAAGAACGCCATTGTGTGAATAAGGTACACATTGACTCACACAAACGGACTGGTTCTAAATGGTATTATAACTCACTGCAGAGGCGTCAGAGGGGAAGTTTATATTTATTTTATTAAAGCAGCTAGTGCTGACCTAAGATTAACGGTGTTGACACAGAAAGTGTGTAAAATATCTGGGTATAAAACGAGGGAAAAAAAGTCAGAGTGGGAGGACACAAAGTGATGGATGGTGCGGTAAAGATGAAGTCGAGAAAGGTGCAGGAGCGCAAAGATCCAGGGAGATGTTGAGGGAAATGGGGAAGAGCAGAAGGCATGGAGATGGAAATTGCAGGCGGCCTGAGGGAGCGTTGAGAGGTGGGCAGAGGAGCCTGTGGTGAATGTGTGTATTATTCAGTTTGGTGAAATGATCGGTTTATGTTTGACAAGTCTGTGGCCAGAGCAGCCACATACTGTGCCCTGAGAGGCTCCTGTGAAGGCCAGACGAAGAGCGAGTCAGACAGAGAGAGTGAGAATGGGGGAGAAGAGGTTATGAAGCCAGAACTGTCGATATTCTATGAGCCATAGCAAAGACAAAGGAAATGGAGAGACTGCAGAGACGAACCCCAACAACAGTAGGAGGGAAAATGATCAAATCTCAGTGATTATTTATAGAAACAACCATAAGACAATGTGACTTCAACGCATGGTGTAAAGACCAGTGACTAGCTGCAGGTTGACATTAGTCGTCACTGTGCATCAGACAGAAAATTAAATACACAGGTGACAACACTAAACACAGATAAGAGCGCTCAAGGATGCAAATGGGAGGACCGATGTGTCCTTGAACAGGATGGTAAAACTAAAAAGTCTTGTTTTTTTTCGATAGGCATCTGTGTTTGTGTGCAATTAGTGAAGGGAAGATGAGGCATTTGTGCATTTTCATTTCCTGCCATCTTTTGTGTTGGCAACTCGTTTGGAAAGAAAACCTTCTAACGGCCAGAATGGGCAGGAGTAAAGTCACACTTTATTTATAAAAACCAATATGTTATTTTAAGTTTGTCTAAGTAGAAGTTCCAGGTATTAGTCACATTTCATGTGGAAAATTTATAATTATGAACACACACATACTATATGCACATTTATGGTATTGATCCCAGGCTGGAAAAATTACAGCTTTTCTATGTTGAGGAATATTGCACCTCTGGGAAAAGCTCTGCCCAACGTGGGGCTCGACCCCATGACCCTGAGATCAAGAGTCTCTTGCTCTATTGACCGAGCTAGCCAGGCATTTTTATATAAAAGATTTAAAATAGATTTAAATATCTATAGTAAGATATATCTATGTAGAGAGTAGATCTTTTAAAGAATAGAACTGAGCAGCTAAACACTAAACGCTCTTGTTAAGCCTTTGTCTGATTCTCCTGGACTGCAGCCCGACCAGTCAAGCACTAGATTGCAGTTTTATGTGCAGAAGAATACTGACCTTTTCCAGTGACAGACAGTTTTCTTGCAAGGTTCAACACATAGTAATGAGCCATAATGATATTTTTCCATCTACATCATAGAGACAGGCTGGATGCTTCATTTTACCCAACATTAAATCACATGCCTATGTTCCCCAACTTTTTTGCGCCACGGACCGGTTAAATGTGTGGTGTTCTAAAATATTTTCCTACCTATAAAAATTTCCTACCCGAATTAACTGTGCAATGGCACAACAAGGATTTCTCAAGTGCACACAGACTATAATTTTCTGCTACCAGACCAGTTTACAAGGTTTGGCATCATTGAAAAGATTCTAAATCGATCTATCTTTATTGTTGTTGTTTTCGCTGAGAAAATATTTCCCTATCAAATATAGTTGCATTATTGATAATGGAGTTCTGGCCATTTTATTTTAAGTTCATACGTTTACATGGGTATGGAACAAGTGTGAGTAATGGACAGCTGCGTCCAAGAAAAAGCATTATTTCTCTGCGTCCTGGCACCAATTCACCCACGGATTGGTACTGGTCCCTGACCCAGTGGTTGGAGACCAATTTTTTAAAGTACTGCAAATATATATATATTTTGTTAATTTACACCGTACTACTAATCTTGGTAATATTGCCGGGAACAGTATACCTTATTAGTTTTTTGTCCTTCTTGTCCAAGACCTTCATCTCGACACGTCACCCGTCTTTACCAATGTCATGTCTAATCCATTGGCTCAGACGCGACAATGGATGCAAACAAAGGCTGGCTCCAAACCTGCGTACGTGGACGTGCTCATGGACACATCTGCAGATAATCTCTGTTGACAGACAACAGGCGGCCGTCACACAACATCTCTATTAAAGGTGACCGTGTGGCGCAGGGCCGTGCATAAGAGGGTTTGGAATTAGGGCGACTGTGAGTGTTTGTTTGTCAGTCTGTAACAATTCTGCTTCCTGTTGGATTATTCTGACTGGGATCAGTGCTGATAGATACCACAGGACACTTTGTGAATGACATTTGCAGCTCAATCAGAAGAGAACAATTTGAGGAGATGGTTTGTTTCCTGCTCTCTTTTCTGGTGTCCTACCTTGTTACCAGATTTTGAGCAGCCTTAGTGGCTCAGGTAAACAGAACACAAAAATACTTTTGGTGCTGGCATTTTCTTTAAAAAAACGTATTCATGTGCACATAGTTATTATTAGCAATATGCTTCTTAGCCAAGAGGCAATAATCTGGAAATAATTGTCTTTTGGGATCCAAGACTAAAAGGAAGCATTACTGCAGGGCACAAGGCAGAAGAAAAAAGTTCAGTTTTATTAACATTTATTAGCGGATAGATATATTTGCCTTTGAGACAGTAAATTTAAATAATTGAAAACAGTTGTGACAATGTCTTTTTGTGTGTCTTTCTGTCTGAATGACAAAGAAATCTGCTAATTGTGCTAAAAACTGTTGAACAATCACAGTGAAGTGGCTGGCAGTGAACCACACATAGTTAATAGCGCCCCCTTCCCTGACATTGATTTGGATGTGGACCACAATGCCCCCAGCAGGCCCCTCTGTCCTGTTGCCCCAGAAACATCCACCCTCACACCTGTTCTCCACATTAGCCCGACACCAAATCTAACACATTCATCCCACTCCACCTGTTTCATTTTCCCAAACTCCCAGTGTTTTTAAACCTATGTTGAAATCCTAGTTTTAGTCTTCTACTCTCAGACGAAGAAAAAGAAACATTGTTTTTTTTTCTGTGAAGTTTTGTTCTGTAGTTTGTCTAAAATGTTTGTTTTTTTTGCTGGCAGTTTCACAGTCTCCTGCTTTCTTATTATTTTTTAAAACTCATTTTTGTTTATCTTAGTTTGAGGGCTCATTGATGCATAAAGGAAATTTCACCATACATAATATTGTGAAATGTCAAAAATGATGAAATTTAAACTAGTCTTAACATATTGTGAGCCTTCTTGAGGGTGGTGAGCCCTCTGGAATGCTCAGAGCACCTCAGTGGCAACCTGGCAGCTGGTGGATTCGAACCCAAAACCTTGTGCACCCAAGTCTGATCCGTAAAGGTGTCAATATTTAACTAGGTTTTTATTGAAGTCTGACTATTTTTAAAAAAACTTGAAGAAACACAGTCCAAGGCCTGACCCAGAAATAATGATGAGACGTCGCAGGGACATGTTTCAATTGTAGCAATAATAACTTGAATTAAAATAAAAATAATAGGACAATATTCTGTTACTTTTTCTGTCATATTTCTTATTACAGAACATAAATCTTGGCCTTTATTCTACTCTGATCCTGTGATGTATCAACTTCTCACTCCTCATCGACTCCACCCACTGGGAAAATCCATTATCCTTCTCTCTTTCTCCCTCCCTCCTTCCATGACAGTCTCCCCCTTGTTTCTCTCTGTCATACATAGACACAGATATTGTCCCCCGCCGTTTGGTTTCTTCAGCTGTTTTGTCACCTGTCATGGCTGACACCAGTAGAGGTGGCCGTCACGGGCCCACTCGAGCGTCACTAAGTCCTTTTGACAGTGAAAATGTCGCACTCTTCAAAGCCACTCAACTCGATGCTCAGTGATGTGAGCAAACGGCACAGCGAGCCGCGAAAGACTTGTGACCGCTTGGAGTCGCAGCGACGTTCCTGCCCTGTGATGTTGACGCTGACATTTAAGCACAAATTGGATCATTTCTTATATTTCAGTGGCATCTAAAAGGTTCTTCTTAGTACGTACGTCATCAACCTTCATCTTGTACTCATGGAAATGCTAGTGTATCCGTCCACTGAGGCTTCATTCACTAACACTGGACATCTCTGTGTTAGAGAGGAAACCGGAACTCAGATCACGTTTGGATGTAATCAGACACCAGCAAAGGGGTGAGTGGAAGTTCATGGACTTTAATCTTGAAATTTACACTTGTCAGCCCACTCAGTCACTGGTGCTGCTGCCAAACAAGCACAGGGACAAATTCCTCTGGAGTCAGGGAGACCTGAAGTTATCACCGGAAAACAGCTTTCTGGTTGATTTGTTACTATCCCACATTCTCATCTTCTGGCCAAAGAATGCATTTCTGCAACTAATTCTATGGTCAGGAAGCCAAAACAGCAAAAACCTGGAGTTTTTAATTCTGACTTTTTGAGTTGGTTAGCTTTCCAGGGAATTTTATTGAGATTTGAAGCAGATTTTCATTAAAATATAGTGGAAAGTCTTGAAAAAGTTCTGGTTTCACTTTTTAATGAGGCCAAATAATAACTGAATGAGACGTAAAAACCTGTTTGATCACAGATGAACATTGTCAGAGTGAGGACAAACTAGCTTTGGCAGTGGACTCTTCAAACAGTAAGGGAGCACGGCAGGCTTTTGACTCACTGGTTACTTAGTCGCAAAACCATGAAATGCAGTCACATGACCCTAGAGCTTCAGGACTGGAAGTGTTGTCCTTCATTCACAAGAGTTTAATAAGCGTTAGTCATAGTTTGCTGTATTTTAATGGTAGTCAAACTGGTGGTACTGGTAATGGTACTGGCACTGGTACTGGTACTGGTCTCCTCTGTCTACACCCATGAAGCCCGATTCCAGACAAACAGTGTAATCCATCTTGTTACTTTGGAGTTGAGTTCTGTCGTAGTAGCTGTCACTGTCATATTAGAGTGCATTAGTCAAGGCTCATTATAAAGTGAAGGAGAATTATGGATTATGAGTAATGGCTGTAGTCAAACATCATGAAAAATAATCTGGGACGGTGGAGACGGTGGCAGAGTTTGGAGGGTTGAAGCTCAAGAGGCTAAGAGTATGTGCATGGAATTAACAGGAAGGAACTGAAGGGAACTGACCTTGAAATACTCCATGAATACTTTTAAAAAAGTAGTACTTTTCCATGTCTCATTTATAAATCCACTTTTAACTTCATTCAATATAAACACGACATTTTACATTTGTCATGAAATGACTATTACTTCTTTGAGGTCGTGTCATGGCCCACTTTGACTCCCTAAAGTCCCAGTCAGGCCCATGCACCTTGTATTTGACACATTTATACAGACCCGAGGAGGTTGAGGCAGTTAAACCAATTTCTAGACGCCCAGACCTTTATGTGGATAAATGATATTTTTTACAAACTGGAATCGATCTCATAACATTTTAGGTTCATAATCAATAGCGATTTGTCCAGTATACACTTTAAAGTGTTGCTACAGTGCATTTGTCAAAGAAAACCTCATTTAAACACAGCTCATAGATCCAAGGAGTTGAAAAAGAAGAGACTTTTATGAAACCTTTTCACACTAAAGTAAGAATACCGCGTTTCTCTCTGGATTGTATAGCTCTGACTGCTGCTGTGGCAGGGTCACATACCTACATAGACTCTTCAATAAATTCCAAATGTCAAAATATTGAATTACCTGGGAAGTACTTTTTTGTTTCACTGCTACATACTGCAGATAACATACCATATTTATGAAACACTTGAGCTGTTAAGTTCTTATTTTTGTATTTGATTAATCACAGGATAGCTGTGGGTTTATCATGATTAATTGTGATTAGGATTCATTGAGATTAGTTCTAACCTTGTATACCGGTCTGGTAGGAGAAAATTATAGGCTGGGTGCACCTGAAAAATCCTTGTTGTGGGCATGCACAATTCATTTGGGTAGGAAGATTTTATAGGTAGGAAAATATTTCAGAACACCAAAAATGTAATTCAATTAAGGGGTATTTATCTGTCACAACTTAACGGCTGTCCGTGAAAAAAGTACCAGACATTTAACCGGTCCGTGGCACAAAAAAGGTTGGAGAACACTGCTCTAACACTTCAATCTCCACCGGAAGTTTTCCCCATGTACATTTTGGAATATATCTTCTTGTTGGCATGCTATTATTTTAACAAGACCATAAAAGATCCTAAAATAACTTCCTACACTCTAGGTGTGACTTTAAGTGTGAAGATGTTAATCAGCCTGCAGGTTGGTCCGAGCACCAAATGGGTCCAGGTAGAAACGTTCCAAGAAACATTATATCCTTGCCTTTGTGAGTTATTTCGCATACAACTAATAAAAAAACAGAAAAAAATAGGACTTTTGCTTCTTAAAACTTCTTTGTCTGGAATGTGATGTGTCCCTGTTGTTTATCCTTCTTTTCTTCTCCTCTTACTCTAAAGTCGGTTCTGTATTCATTGGTTCTGAGGTGTGAGCACTGACAGACTAATGGTTTTTGTTGGTTAGAATGTTGTGCTCATGTGATCACTTTATTGATTCATCATCAGCCCCAGGCAAAAATAAGCTACAGACCTTGGACACAAGTGTTAAAAGAAAAAAAAAATTAGCTTCAAGCCAAAACAAAAGGTTTTCATGTACAGCGGGTTTAAACTTATCAATGGCAAAGAAAACACAAACATAAAAAGGACAGGATCGTTTTATTAATGTCACACACACTGACACCTGTGTTATTATATGTCCACTCTTATTTGTTCTCTCTTTCTTTCTCAATCTCCCATGCACACACACACACACACACTATTTGCCAGATGTGCTGACACACTAAAGGCACTCTGTCCTCCTTTCCCCCAAGGGTTCTTGTAATTAGATTCCTACAGGCCAAGTCTCTCAATTTCACTGCGTTTAATTGGAAATCACATACACAAACACACACACACACACACACGTGAAGAGAAGGTTCCACAGGTCCACGCTTGTTGATCAGAAGGCTGCTCTAATAATTAATTTCCTTGCTTCCCCCCCTGTTCACTTTACGCCTCATTTACCCATCAATCCCTCCTTTGTTTCATGAATTCTGGTACGTTCTCCCCGGTTCTGCCAGGATGGAGTCGAGCAAAAGAAGGTGAGAGTCTTGTTAAAAAGCTTCCTGTGCTGCAGGGCTGAGCTGCATACTGAGAGTCTGAAATCAAGAGTGGGCCACATGAGGGTGGACATGGAAATCGGCCGCACGTGGACCGGAGACAAGACGATCATATTATGTGCGCCGGTGTCTTCTTAGAATGATTGACACAGATGTCTCGCAGCTGGTCTGTCTTCAACATTTGAAGCCAAAGAAGAATTGGATGAGTGGTCCTCCATTTTTTTTTTTTTATCTTATTCCCCTTGGGAAAGGAATGTTTCTTCTTTCCTCGCTGCGAATTATAATACTATTGAGAACATGTGAATTTTTATCCGTACAAACCACTCTACGAGTTACAGCCGCCTAGTGAGTGGAGGCTTGATATGATTCAAGTATTAAAGCAGTGGTACACCAGTGTAATATATATATCTCAATATGGCACACCTCACTGTGCCACTCAATGGGCCCTGCCCCACTATTTGGGAAGTAGTGAGTTGGATAAAGGAGAGAAAATAAAAGTTTTTAGAAGTGCTCATTTTTGGTTGCAGTACCGGCGCTTGAACGAAATGTGACCTCTGTATTTAAACTGGACAGTGGGCAGTTTTGAGTGCCCTGGGAGCAGGGTGTGGGGATGATGCCATGCTCAGTGGTAACTTGGCAGTTATTGGATTCGAACCCGGAACCCTGCGGACATCTGAACTTTGTCACTGTAGTTTTTCTTGTGTTAATTTTGGTGTCAATCACCTGATTCCGCCATCCTTGTCACCATTTAATGCTTCATTTGGAGTAAGAGTAATATTTAAGGCGGTATTATAGCTCATTAAGACAATTGAGGTTGGCTAGGCAGGCTGGAGAAATTGTTGAAAGAGTTGAATGGCTATTTAATGAGATAGTGAAGAAAAGAAAATTGAGACAAGAGAGAAAGGGGGACATGAAGGCCGGCGATTGGCTGCTGTCACCCCAAAACCTGCGGAAACAAATGAAAAGACGTGAGAAGTAATTACATTTGTTATTCATAAAGTCTCTGTGACCGTTTGTGTACGTGAGTCTACTGTCAAAAACACGTTACCTTTGTCTTCCACCTTCAAAGTTAGTACGTCTCAGTGTTCATTTAATCAGTCAGTGGACGGTGTTTGACCTTGGATTATTTGCAGTATTTACTGTGGTCACACTGTGCTGCTGTGGTGCAGAAAGTGTGCGATGGTGTCGTGGACGTGTTTGCCCCGAGGTTGGGATTGTTCTGACTCAGTATTTACTTTGATGAATATGTGTTTGAAACCACTTTGATAATACTCTCCTAATCAGTGGTGCCTTCATGTCCTGTGTGTCTTCCACTGAACATAATATGAAAATCAGTATGTCTTTTGTGAAAAAGATACTTAATCACGGTCTTCTCTTTGAGCTTCATTTCTACCTAGGTGTAATTTGTTACTTTTGCCCAGTGACTTTCAGAGTTCATCGAGGACGAGTGATTATATTAATTACAACATTGCTTCTGTTACTCTACCTAAAGGAAGGGAATTGAATCTGCACTCGGCTCTGTATGCCTGCGAGGCCATTTATCACTAGCTGACACAAGAGTGAACATTGTCATAGGACATCTCTGGAGACTCAACACTTATTGATTTTCTGCACAACCTCCACTCTAACCACAAGCAGGCTTTCCTGAACCCTAATCTTAAGGACGGACACAAGAAAAGACATTGATTTTGTCATTAACTGCGGAAAAGTGTCTCAAATGAGGTTGATGGCTGGTTGGATAGAAGGATGGTCATCAACAGATGGATGGTGGTGGTATGATTGGGTGAATAAACAGATGGAGATGAGTTAGAGGGTGGTTGAGAGGATGGTAGAGGGTTGGAAGAACGGATGCTTGGAAGATTGATGGCTGGATGATGGAAAAATGGTTGGAAGGATAGATGGATGGATGATAGAATGGATACAGGCATAGATGGCTAGGTGGATGGAGAAATGCCCGGAAGGAGGAGATGGATGGAAAAATGATGGATGCAAGATTGGTTGGTTGGATGGGTGGATAGATGAATTGATGGCTGGATGAATGGGTATGTGGTTGGATGAATGAATATATGGAAGAATGGTAACTGCGAGGAATGGTATGATCGCGAGATGGATTAATGAATAGATGGGAAGAAGAATGGGTGGATGGAAGATTGGTTGGTTGCATATGTGGATGGAAGAATAGATGGATGAATGGAAGAATGGTTGGATGGATGGATGGATGGATGGAAAACTAGTTGGTTAAATAATGGAGGGATGGAAGAATGGATACAGGAATAGATGGCTGGATGGATGGAGGAGTGACAGGACGGATGGATGGATGGATGGATGAAAGAAAGAATGGTTGGCTAGATGTGTGGATGGATGAAAGGATTGATGGATGGATGAATGATGGATGGATGGATGGATGGATGGAAGATTGGTGGGTTGGATGTGTGGATGAAATAATAGTTGGCTAAATAATGGAGGGATGAAGGAAAAGAAGAATGGTTACTTTGATGGATAAAGGAATGGATGGGCAGGTGGATGGATGGATGGAGGATTGGATGAATGGAACAATAACCACAGCAATGAATGGATGTTTGATTAAAGATGTATAGACAGATGTATAAATGTATAGACAGATACAATAATTGATTGATGGATGGAAGGAAACGTGGCTGGATGAGTTGATGAAAGGATGAATTACTGACTCTCAGTATCCTGTGTCCCAAAAAAGACATTGTGTCATTTAACAATTAAAAATTATTCTTATTATTAAGAAGTGGAGCAGGCAATTAGCGGAGACAGTTTAATCTTGTTTGGATGCAGACGCCAGTGAAGTAGACCATGGAAGCCTCTATTTTTGATGGCACCTCTCATCCCTGGAGAGGCAGCCAGCATCCTGGGGCGCACACACACACACACACACACACACACACACGCAGGCACGCACGAACCCATAGTCTTTTTTTATTGTGTGTTTGGAAATGTGTCAGCCGATCTTTGTGGATTTGGGATAAGTGGAGCCAGACCTGCAAATAGAAAGAACTGGACTGGAAAAACAATTATCACAGACTCGTTAGCATTTCTGCCGTGCTTGGTGGAAACCAAACATTTTAACTCATTTTCCAACTAATAAAAATACAAATAACTATAAGTGGTGCAATACATTTTGATGTGATGCTTTTCATTCCCGAAATATTTACATTTCATAGATATTTATATTCAGCAAGTGAGTCACAAGTGGAAAAAGACTTGTTGATTTATTCGATTGATTTAAAGGCTAAACATATAAAAACTCAATTTTGAAGTCCTTCTAAAGGAAAAAATCTGTAATAATCATGTCAGTTAAAGGCTTTTGGTCCATGCATCCAATACGTACTGTATATGTGCAATATATATAGCAATTCTGCAGCAATAGTAGGTACGCAGGCGAGGCAAACATGAGGCCTAAAGAAAAGTGACAGGGACAAGAGAAACACGTCTGGCTGCTGGGAACAGGGAGGGCTCAGTGAGAAGTTGCTCTAACTTTAACTTTAGAGATGAGTGAGGAACAGAAGCAGGAGAATAGTCAGGCGTTTTTTTTTTTTTTGTCACAGCCCTCCTCTGCATAACTACTGTTGGCCAAATATAACAGCAATAGGTCTACACTTGCTTGCATATCCACATAGAGAAAAATACACGCAAACACCTGCAAAATCCTGTTTTACAGCAGTGTTCCCCCACAATATTTGCACCATGGACCTGTCAAATGTCTGGCAACTTTTTTGCAGAAAAATACCACTAATGAAAATGAAACATCTGGCATAAAACCGTAAGTATAATAATCGAAGTTTATCAACTCTGTATGCAACTTTATTGGCAAACAAAGTTGATAATCACTGAAATAGGTTTGATTTTTCTGCGTTTTACCTCTAAGTGGCAATGCAGTTTTTAAGAGTCCATTGCCTCATTGAAGAGCCAATACAATGTGGATGTCTTTGACAAGGAGGCGGCCAGTTGACAAGTCCAATATTTGACATATTGGACTTGTCCTGGAGACACAAACACGTAAATTGTGTAATTTGAGCATTATCTCTCTGCGGCCCGCTACCAATTGCCCCACGGACCGGTACCGGTCCACGATCCAGTGGTTGGGTAACACAGGTTTGTAGTGTATTATTGTGATTTTATGATTTGATTTTTTTCATATCGGCTGTTATAAGGAAGTCATGCCGTCCTTACCTTGTTCTTCACCTGCGTCCATGCCCTCACCTCTATGTGTGTCTGTACTAAAAGTACTCATTGTACTGTGTCTGTACGCAGTTGACATATTGATAACGACAGCATTTATTTTTCTATGCCACTGCAGCGATCGTAATGATTCAACAGTGACGTGACCTGCTGTCTGAGTAACCCCGTTTCTTGGCTTTTTTTTGTTGTGCAGAGTAAATAACAAAATCCATGCAGGCTGCACACCTTTAGTAACGGAGGCAGCTTCGACTAAATGGTTGTTGTTCAACTTTTAGCAAAGTGGATAAATAACTTCACAGGATCTTGTTTCCAAAATGCATAATCTGATGATTAATGGTCGTGGGGGTGATGGATTAATTTATTGCTCTCTCTGTGTTTTATACACATTATTTTGGATTAACTCGCTGTGAAATGGGCTGACAAAAATTAGATGAAGATTTATTGTCCAGGGCTGAAGACTCCGCTGCTGTACAGATGTGTGTTTGTAGTTGTTTGTGTGCTTGTGGTTGGTCAGTGGCGTGTAAGCTGATGCTGTGGACGTGCAGTGGGATGTATCACCAAAACGCACACTCTCTCTTTGTTTGAGTCTTTCAGCACCCTTTGCTCCGGAATAATAAGTGTTTTAAGTGATTAAATAATAAAGTCAAACTTGTTGTTGTTGTACACTGTACAGTAGACCTGTGGCCATTTAGACACACTGCGGAGAGGACGCTTTACATCAGTGCCTTGCCTGTTGGCTGTGTCAGACTGGCCTCACTGCACATGGCAGTTGTTGGTCAGCGTACGCCCAGGGAATGTAGACTGACTTATAAAGTTGAGGTGACAGATTTATTAAAGCTTTGCTCTGGAAGCTTATGTCAAAATTTACTGTAATGAGTAAAATCCATCACATCTACTAAACTACATTAGGAGTTTTCAAAAAAAACGTGGGTGAATGGGCCGGGCCATAGAGAAATAATGTTTCCTTTGGCCCCATCTGTCTATTACTTCCACTTGATCCATACCCATATCAATTAAAGAACTAACCAATAGAATGGCTAGGATTCCATTATCAATAATGCAACTATATTTGATTAGGAAATATTTTCTCAGTGAAGACAACAACAATAAACTCAAAATGACGCAGAGTCATTGATACAAGATTCTTTTTATAGAGGTGTGGAAGCAGAAAATTATAGGCTGTGTGCACTTGAGAAATCCTTGTTCTGTCCATGCACAGTTGATTTGGGTAGGAATATTTTATAGGTAGGAAAATATTACAGAACACCGGAAATTTAATTTTATTAAGGTGTATTTATCTGCCACAACTTATCAACTGGTCCGTGAAAATAGTGCGAGGTTGCACCATTGCCTAGTGCAGAGATTCTGAACCATTGGGCCCTGGCCCAAAATTGGGCCGCAGGCGCCCCCTAGAGGGCCGTGAAAATTTTAAACTGCGATTATTAAGGGCCCCAGGTCACTCGACACTGAAAAAAATGGGCCTCGGTGCCAAAAAGGTTAAGAATCCCTGGCCTAGTGGTTGGGCACTATGCCATATACCATATTGAACTAGCTTAGTGTTTCTTCTTATTTATATTTCTTTGTTTTTATAATAACACATATTGATTTGTTATGAAGAATGAATTGTGATTAATACACTTTGACCCTGTGAGGAATCGGCTGGAAACTTTCAATATTTTATAAATCCTCGTACGCACACCCACATGTCGTCCTTAGTCCTCTAACATTGACTCTTTGACAAGTAGACTGCATGATGAATGTGGTCTTCTGGGAGATTCCAACGTCCTGTAGAATTAAACTGCATACATTTGCTTTGACATTTGTGTAAGGTCATTGCTCAACAGTTTTCTTAGCCCGGTCTGGGGAAATTGAATTTCAGATGCCGTCCTCCCTTCAGCCGTCCATGGATTACTCACACACTCTCAGGTCACACTGATGATCTACAACACATGACACACACTTGGTTTGGATCAAATACTATACGTGTTAACTTGTCATTACCAGGCATTAAAATGAATTTCGGTGCTTATTGCTGCTTGTTCTACACAGCCTGTACTTTTACCGCTCTGTTTGTCGTTGTAAACTGCTGACAGCGCAGATTCATGCTATTGATTGTTTCTGACCGGCGGAGACAGCTCTTGGACGTTTCACAAAATTTTACAACCCTCTTTTGACCGTGTTGCAGAATAAACATATTTTAGGAGAACAAGAATATTTCGGATATTGGACTGTCCTTCAAGTCCTGGAATATTTCCTCCTCAGTCCAGCATCAACACAGGCTTCATACAGCATACTGCTGTACAACCAAACAGTTAATCATGATTAATTGTGATGTGCTGTGATGAACTGAGATATATTACCATCACAAAATATGTAAAATATACTTTACTGTACTTCTTTTTTAAAGCAACTCTTCATTCTGTGAACATAAAAAGAAAAACACTTCAGTGACGTTTTTGTCCCCAAACCGCCGGGTTGTGGACTGGTACTGGTCCGTGGGGCAATTGGTAACGGGCCGCAGAGAGATGATGCTCAACTTACACAATTTTATTTATTATTTGACGGCTTAAACAATGTTTTAAAAAAGATCAGATCTCCTCATGTTTGTGTATCCAAGTCCAATATGTCAAATAAACGGCAACAAGGACGTCCACACTGTAGTGGCTCTTCAATGAGGCAATAAACCCTTAAAATCTGCTTTGCCACTCAGATGTAAAAAGCCCTTCATTAAAAAAAACAAACCTATTTTAGTGATTATCAAATTTGTTTGCCGATTTAGTTGCATATAATAAATATAAAAAATACAGTTTAATTTTTATTAATGGTATCTATTCGCTCCACCTCAAAGACAGCTCCGCAAAAAAGGGGTGGGGGACACTGTATCTGGAAATTCTACACCATGTGCATCAACGGTGAAGTTCTTGTATAATGAGTCATTCTGTAGATGCGTTACATGCATTAATAATTTAATCTGATTAAGTTCAGGGTTTAATGAACATGATTAATGTGCTTGCGTTAGACAGACCTAGTTTTTACAATTTTATTAGAATATGTAGAACCATTGGTTACATCGATGCAGTCATGATCAGATCATTGGGTCAAAGATTGTTACAGCTCTGTTCTAAAGGCCATTCTTGGTCTTATTAATCTGTTTGAATATAGTCAACGCCCATGGTTGTTGTTTCAGGACAATATCACACGCACTCTTGTGCCTCCCATCAGCCGCGCGTCCTCCCTTTATTACTGACCCCAATCTAATTAGCACATCCACATGCGTGCTGTTGGGTGTTGACGAGTCCAGCATTCTGACAAGTTTCCGTCCTGAAGCTGAAGTAGAGCTAATCACACCTCTGCCTCTCAGTGGACCGCTCTAATGCATTTAACCACTCCTGAGGGAGCCCAAGTCTGACAGTGTGGAACGACCTCTCTGCCCGCTGTCACAAACATCACACCCTCTCCTTCTTTCCTCTGTTGGCTCCTCCGCCAAACTTTCTTTCAGGAGTTCTCCTTTCTCAGCAACTGTCAGGAATCTCAAAGAAAGAGACGAAATGCATTTGCAGCAGTCAGCCGGGGTACCAGGAGAACAATTTAACCCAAAACCCAAAAGTGCTGAAATGTATATACTCTACAAATATTATTTTTTAATGTGTTTCTTGTCAATCTCTTGTCAAACTCAACCAGCAAATGGTTCAAAATTGAAAACTTAAAGAAGAAATTAGAAAGAAAGTCCTTGTCATTGTGTTTTACAACTGCTCCCTCTGGACCTGGACCAGTCTTCTGTCCTCTGTATCTTCAACTCTAACTCCATCCACCTCCGTGTCCTCACCCACTGCATCCATCAATCTCCTCTTTGTCTCCTACCTGGTAGCTCCATCTCTAGGATCATTCTTCTACCAATATAACCTATGTCCCTTCTCTGAACATGTCCATACCATCTCCATCTGCCTTGTCTTGTCCCTCCAATCACCTCATTCCTGATCCTGTCCATCCTTGTCTCCTAAAGAGAATCTCAGCATCTTTAACTCCTCCACCTCCAGCTCTGCCCCCTTGTCTTCTGTCCATTCCTAGTGTCTCTAACCCATTCGTCATGGCTTGTATCAATGAATAGTGAGCAGTTGTTTCGCAGTTGAATTTCCAGGGTGGACAAATGAAAAGTCTTCTTCAAAGAAGTCCAATCGCTTAACAACTCAACTCTGTGGATGACTGCAGGGCATGCTTTGGCTGTCTGGAGTTTGACACTCAAGAATATATATATTAGACAGTAGCAGTCCAAGTTTCATAAGCCTGATAACCACAGTCGATAAACTAATCTTTTCATTTTCTTTTACTCCCATCACGACGTTTGATTCCTATAAATAGTTTCACTATACACAGTCTTTGATCCAGTTCTGAGGAGCCGCGCTCTCTGTTTCTCTCTCCTAAACTCAGTTTGACCTTCACTCGCGTTTTTTCCGTACTTTATAGAGTACTATATTCAAATACCTACTGAAAGTAAAGCCTGTATTTCTTCTTAAATACTCCTGTCAGGTCTCCTTGACAGTTTCTTCAATTAAAACATCTCAGTCTGAGCTCAAACGTACAAAGACCTACTGAGAATTCTAAACAGGAAAAAAGACCAAATGTGTTGACTGTGCTGATATGTGTGTTGTCTCACAGTTGAATGGCAGATTAAATCATTCCAGTTTTATCCCGAGTGGCCTTTCTTGTAAATATAAAAAATGTCCTTCTCGAGGGGAAGGACAATGATTTGGCTGCTGGAGACGAGCGGTGGAATGACTGTGCAAAGATTATGGCTTCATAAAACAATATCAGTTTAACATATTCATTATGATTAATTGGTTGAGCAATGATAGATTCTGTACATTCAAAAGACAGGAAGTGAGTCAGAAACCAACTAAGAGCTGATTAATTTCCATCCGGGAAATTCCGACGGACCAGGACGTGGAGGAATTTTAATTAGCGCAGGGAATGGCAGAACAAATGGAGGTTAAATGTATTGATCACAAAAAGCTAAGTGAGGAGGAATAAAAAACTCTTTGGCAACGACCGGGGGGCAGACATCGTGATTGTAGAAATTTAGTGCAGGTAAAGTGCACTTTATAGCAGCTATCAGGGGGCAGATGGACGCAGTAAAGTCCATTTGTTGCTGACAGGATTCCCCTCTGCCACCTGTGGCCCAAATCAACACACTGTGACCTTGGTCCTAAATAGAAGACGATCACAGTGTCAAATGAAACAGAGAATCCACTCAGCCATGACCATAAATTAAGTTAAACCCATATTTTTAACTGGTTTTCTATATTCTTAGATTTTTCAAGTCCCAACACTTTGTTGATTTTCTACATTTTTGTACAATTATGAAACATTTCCCATTTTTTTTCATGTCCTCCATGTCCTCCGTGTCCTCCGTGCCCTCATGAAACCTTGACCGCTACTTCATAATCTATACATTCTTGAGTATCCCTGTCCTCTGTATCTTCTACTCTTACTCCAACTACGTCCATGTCCTCCCTCACTGCATCCATCAATCTCCTCTTTGTCTCCTACCTGGTAGCTCCATCCTTAGGATCATTCTTCTACCAATGTGTCCACTGTCCCTCCTCTGAACATGTCCAAACCATCTCAATCTGTCTTCTCTAGCTTTTTCTCCAAACTTTCCTGTCCCTCTAATCACCTCATTCCTGATCCTGTCCGTCCTTGTCTCTCCTAAAGTGAAATTATGGGGGCCAACTGAACTG
>JAFBJS010002163.1:492229-517963 GCA_016785265.1 Paraplagusia blochii | reverse complement strand
GGTAGCTCCATCTCTAGGATCATTCTTCTACCAATGTCTCCACTGTCCCTCCTCTGAACATGTCCAAACCATCTCAATCTGTCTTCTTTAGCTTTTTCTCCAAACCTTTCTGTCTATGTTGTCCCTCTAATCACCTCATTCCTGATCCTGTCCGTCCTTGTCTCTCCTAAAGTGAAATTATGGGGGCCAACTGAACTGTCCAAAAAAAATGAAATCTTTCGGAAATGTAGTTGTGTGTTTTGTTACCAAATTGGGCAATTATTACAAGAGTCAGTCACACGCTGTAAAACATTTAGTCTTTTTTTTTAAAGAATTTAACGTTTCTGAAAAGGAATTCATCAGAAAATCAAAGTAAATCATTTGGACTTGTTCTATGTAATAAATCTTAATGTATTTAATATTTTGCTCATTTTACTCACTTTGCAACATCATAACTTTAACATAATGATAAATCTTCTCTTCTCTGATTCATTATTTGTTTGGTTTTTTTATTTGAATTAAAATTCTCTTCCAACACGTCTTGTAAAAATAGTCTCTAAATAGCTTCAAAATCTTTTCATTTGTTGCTTTTTTTTTTTTCTTGTGTTTGCTTTACTGTGTGTGGATGTGTGAAGGTGGCAGTACAAGCTGGAGATCCTCCAGGAGCCACATTCAAATCTCATTTCTCCCTGGCAATGGGCTAAAAAGACCTGACACAGCACACCGTAGGGGGGTGTAAAGGGGTGGAGGTGGTGGTGGTGGTGGGGGTGAGTGAGTAGAGGAATATAGAAATAATGGTAAAGACAGTGCTGAAAGTGGAGGAGGAAAGTGAGGGACACGATGTGGGAGAGAGGGAGAATAATGGCTGTTGGCACTCAGATACCTGCAGGATGGCACAGGAGCAAAGAGGGAGACAGAGGGAGACAGAGGAAGATAGAGGGAGACGGATAGACGAGGAGGCAGCAGAGAAAGAGTAGCCAAGTCTTGAAAGAATAGAAGGAGCCGGGATGAAAAAAAAAAAGAAGCCGGTATGAGAGGGCAGCGCGGAGAAGGAAGACGAGTTTTGACAGTTCTCTCCCTGTCTGCAAGCATTGCATTTTCATTGCAATCTTCCCAAAATTACACACACACTCTCTCTCTCTCTCTCTCTTCTTTTTTTCCATCCAGGTGAAGCGCTGAGCACATACCCGCTCCACCTCCACCTCCTTCTCCTCCTCTAACCACAGCACAGCTCCTACCCTCCATCGCGGTCTGCCTGTTTATGCTAATGAGGTAATTAGGGAGGCAGATATGGTTTCCTCTAAGCTCTGAGGAGAGGGAGAGAGGAGAAGGGAAGGTAGTGGACGGATGTGGACTCAGGCTCTTGTTTATCCTTGATATCAGCATTGCCATATATTTTAATAGATGTATTTCACCCAAAAATTTCCTGATATTTATTATATATTTGATAGAGATGCTTTAATTGCAAACAGGGTGTTTTGCTACGTCCTGGCACACAGTAAAACTAGTACGATCTGGGCGCCGTCACGTCTCATTGGGCCGGGTGGATGTAAAACCGGCGTTTTAGACCAGCGGCCAATTGATCGGTGCCTCTCTAACATTTGTGTTTCTCAACAAAAGTGTCTTTCTGTGGTTGATATGTCTTGATGTTTTTTTTTTACTACATCCTTCCACTCTTCGCCACTTCCTTCCTTAGCCTCAGCGTTTTCTATTCAGCTTTTTCTTCCTTTTCCGTCTCATCCTGGGGAATTCCACCTCAATTTTCTGTATCTTTTATCCTTCCTCGTCGCTCACCTTTTCTCTGTCACTCTCCTTTAGAGCCCCGTCCCATGCCATGTTGTCTCACTCAATACTTTCCTGGTCCTTCTGTCCCCGCTGTCCTCTGTTCTCCCAACCATTCCTCTGATGCGTTTTACTCTGGTTTTATCTTCACAAATACAACACCGTGCTGCCCTTTTTACCTAATTGATTCAAAGATTCAAAGACTTTTATTTGTCTTTGTCACCATCCGTACGGGACACTCAAAACAATCGAAACATCGACGACGCTGCAGCCACACGGACGTTCCTTCACAAACACTTTCTACCCTCATTTCTCAAACCTCTCTTCAGAGGCAGTTATCAATGGGTTGTCGGCGCCCCCTGTGTCGCCTCATGTCGTTTCCTCCATGACTTATTAAAGTTTGGATAAGGGTTTCCTGTCAGGGAATGAAAGCAAAGGAGAAAGAGATTTCTTTAAAGGAGAGAAAAAAAAAAAAGACAGGGGTGTGAGATAAGTACTGCTGACACTTGTCTAACGCCACACTTTTACCCCAGGGGGAGAAAAAGATGAATGGAGGAGATTTTCTCCCTCATCAATACCCCCTCTCTCCCTCCTTCCTGCCTCATCTATCAAAAAACACCTTGAACAGAATTGAACCCTAGTCTTCATTCTTATTGGTTGGAGCTTTTAGGCAACTTCATTAACGTCAAATGGAGTTTCAGAACCAACGAAGCGGCAGATTTTACTCCACCTTTAGTTCATTGTAAAGAAAGCGGCTAAAATGACTGAATCACTGAGCTCATCCCACGCAATCAGGATGTTGGAAATTACACACTCGCACTTTGGCCACTTTGGCATATGACTCTGAGCCCCCTTTACCATGTGTCATTCATCAGGGTGAACCAATGACAGCTAAAGTTCTAATAGTAAATCACAGGCAACATTACTGGACGGCCCCTTCAGGCCAATATGGATTTGTGTTGGAGGATTGGGCGGGGCCTGGATTAAATATATATTGTCGTAATAAATCACTCAATATTAAACTGGATTGTTTACGCTGCACAAAGTGTGATTGTGTGTATACGTAACCCTACATGAACTAAGAAAACCACAAACATCTCTTGGCTTTACAGCTGTGTAAGTGACAATAGAGAATTCCTGTGTGTCTCTGCTTTTGTCTTTTGGAAGACACAGGTTTTTCACTTCTGGATTTAATTTAATTTTACCCAAAAAACTAAAACATTGGTGCATAAATTCATTAATATATACACATATGTAAATTTGTTCAACCGTGCATTCATCTTCATCTGCTTGTTAATTGTTGGGTTGCAGATCACATTGCACATGGTTTTGAATATGGTTTTGAAGCCTTCATACATATATGTATGTGTATATATGTATTTAAATATATATGTGTGTGTGTACATATAAATACATTCGGCGGCAAATTAAGTTTTTTTATAGATATATAAAAAATATATATATCTCTATATATATATATAGAGAGAGAGAGAGAGAGAGAGAGAGAGAGAGAAATAAAAAACTTTAATTTGCCCCACAAATTGTAAAAAACATATACGCGTGATGCTATTCGACGATGATGGGATTCGAACCCACGCGTGCAGAGCACAATGGATTAGCAGTCCATCGCCTTAACCTCTCAGCCACCTCATCTTGTGGTCCTTCTTACGTATGCGTTCATATTTTCGTATCGTATCGTTGGGTTTATTTTTAAGGGTTCAGGGTTTTCAAGCCTCAAAGTCCCGAGATGAAGGTCTGAAATATAGCGTCGGATAGATTCCCACATCTTCTCCTCTGACCAAAACGCTCCTGTGAAGATCAAACAGCACATCTGAGACCACACAGGGAGAAGCTGTCAGTTCCCTGCAGAATTTCAGTGTCATCTAAAAAACTAATTTATTCATTCATCATTCAGTCACTCTATTTTGCGGCGGCTCTTGAGCAAAGCTGAAGCCAATCCCGGCAGATATTGTTTGAGCCGCTACATCACCGCCCTGCTGGGAGAATGAAGACATTAATGCATCCAGTTTAAATGCAGATTAAAACTAATCCATTTGGACCAAGTCTTCAAATTATTTTTTATTATTATTTTGTTTTGCTGAGCTTCAAAAATTCAGTTACTTTTTAGATTATTTTATTCCAGTCTGGCGTTTGTGTTGTTTTCCAAACAGGGTGAAATGGAAAATGCTGATTCGCTGTGGTAACCCGAATAATGCACATGCCGTACAGAGAAGAAGAGTTAAATTTAAATATTAGTCCTTAATCTTTTTGCGCTGTGGATTGGTTTATTGTCTGAATTTCTTTTCCATAAACCTGTCTTTAATGTTTGGAGAAATATAACTAGCAGCATTCGTACGTCAACATGTCTTTTAATGCCTGTCGCTTGGCCTCGTGGTTTTGACGCCTTATGTTTGTCATTTTAGAACTGCTTGCCGTGTAATATGTAGCGCAGGCTTGGTGCATGGGAACAACATATCGAAATGCATCCAACAAGATCCTGTAATTGTCTTTTAGTTGCAGTTTTCCTTTTTTTTGGAAACATAATCTCAATTTCTGTCTCCTCACCTCTTTTTTGAGACATTGTTTCCTGTTCTTTTTTCTGACTTGGGAGCTTCAACTTAGAGGTTATGTATTATGTCGTACCGGCCAGAGCAGACCTATTGTAAGGGACCAGATGTAGGTCAGACTTGATGGAGCTGAGCTTCTTGACATTGACATGTTTGTGTAAAAGACAAATGTTTCGGAGAAAATCTGGTTATGCATTCCTTCTCTGGGACCCGGAACCAGATGAACCATGGACCAGTGCTGGCCTGCATCCCAGGGGTTGGGGACCATTGATCTAAAGGTATATATAGAGAGAGTACATATATATATACTGTATATATAGGTTTTAAAAGAACTTTAAATTGCATAAACACATTCAGTGCTATTCGACGAGGATGGGATTCGAACACATGCGTACAGAGCACAAAGGATTAGCAGTCCATCGCCTTAACCACTTGGCCACCTCGTTCCACTGATGTATAATTTTTTTTTTTTTTTTTTTTTTTTTATAGAAGATCAGGGAAGATCAAACCTCAAAGTCTTGGCATGAAGATCTGAAATATAGAGTCAAATAAATTCCCACATCTTCTCCTCTGACCAGAACGCTTCTCTGAAGATTAAACAGTACATCTGAGACCACACAGTGAGAAGCTGAAAATCTGGTTATGCATTCAGTCTCTGAGACCCGATACCAGTTGACCTATAGACCAGTGCTGGTCAGCCTCCCAGGGATTGGGTACCACTGATCTAGACAACAATTGTTTGATAGAAGTTCTTCTTCTAACCCCCGATGGTGAGGTTGAAAATCCTGCTCCACCGAACGTCATTTATACCTATAAGCTACACAGTGTAGGTCCTCAGTGTGATAAAATAGGAAAACTTTTGCTCAGGAAAAGCATTTAGTGGACAGGAGATGGTCCAAATCACCAGGGTGGATTATCTTCTGCGGCTGTCCCTGAAGAAACCAGCAGCAAGACTGGATTCTTCCTTACGAAGAAATTTATTTTTGGGGCCGCAGAGAGTCAGGAGAGGTGTTGCAGCTGCAGCTTTATTGTCATGAAATATAAATACTGCGTCAGAAACATAACTACATTACATTTTCTCTGTTAATTCATCAAGGTGACAGCACGTCAAAACCCATCCCGGATGTTCTTCTTTTGAGTGATTTCATTAAGAACCAACGTCGTGTCATTTTCCCACAGCATCTGGCTGTTGGAGGTAAATCTGCTCGGTCTATAATCCAAAAAGAAAAAAAAAAAAAAAACACCAGAGTGACAATCTGGATTTTCTGCCGCATCAGGAAAATGGAAGCTGGAAGTGGGAGATGCCTCTGACACCCATATGTTATCTTTCAAGTGAAATACCTTCAGGTGCCTGTCGGTGGCTGTGGGTTAATGATCCATTTCACTGCAGTTGTTGTGGTTTCCTGTGTTTTCTTATTTTCAACATGGAGTCGTGGAGAAAGTGAACAAATAAGATGTTACTGTTCACCTTCAAACCCTGACGTGGCGTTGCCGCAGGAATCGTTGAGTTTTGTGTCGAACCAGATGGCTCACTTTAATTAGTTTATGAAATCAATGAGGAGGATTACTGACTTATTTACTTTCTTTTGTTACTTTTTTTGGGTTTTCTACTGGAACAAAGGCCTCATGTGCTCCCTGTAGATCCTGTTTCTCCTCATTATATGGAGCATCATCTCCCAGTGTTCTTCTCCGCACCCCTCGCCCCTGCTGCTCCTCCACCAGCCTGCAGAAATCTGGTTTTGTGCAAATTCTGAAGCAGAAAGTCCTCCAGATGACAGGTTTTTTTTCAGCTTTTAATTTGTTGTGTTGCTCAAACAGTACCGGCAGAAAAAAGACACACTGTTGTGTGCTGGGTGTGTGTGTGTGTGAGTGTATTATCATTGTTAACTAAACCCCCAAAACCGAAAAAATACAGAATGCAGCCCCGTGACAACCTGTCACACTCCCCGTGCTGACGCAGCATCTGTGCGTCGTCTTCTCCTTCCTCACAGAGATTCAAGTCTGTCCTGCTGCAACCGCGGAGACAGACTGCTCCTCTGTTTCCCAGCATCCTCTTCTTCTCTGATACCATTTGACAGTTAGTCTATGTAAATAATGGGATTTTTTTTAATTCTTTTTTGGCATTTGATGGCATAAACGGGATTCTGGATAAATCTTTTTTAGGTCAAGACGGTCTGTGTGTCCTGTGCTCTTCCTGCTACTTTAGATTCTTTACCCAGTCCAAAGATGTTTACTTTGAAGTCAGGAGGAGACAGAGGTGGGGGGGCTAAAGACTCCCTGGTGTTGGTGTGATGGTTGTTATTCATGCTCTTCAACTCCAACTCTGAACACCAATATTTGCAGCAACGACTCTTATTGGCGGAGAAGTTTGGGAAGTGGACATGGGTCTGCATGGCTTCAGCTGCCAATGAGGTTCTCTGAGTCTCGAACATAGCGGTGCTATGTGTACACAACTCCCAGTGGGCTCTCCACCCACAGGAGGGCTCACAGTATGATTTGGGTGTCAGTGTTAGAGACTTCTGCAACTGCGACTAAGTTGTAGAAACCATTGCAAACAGAGGTTGTGTCCCAGAATAAGTTCTCAAGGAGCTACTTTTAGTGGGTCAGATGTTTGGGTGATTCTACTAACCATAGTGAGGATGCAAATACGCAGGGGGCAGAGGTGGCGCCATGCAATGAGTGTTGGACTAATGATGCGTGCAGCTGTGACAGTGGCATTTGGAAACTGTCTCACTGCGTGGAGCAAAGGGTGAATGCACAGTTGTTAGTACTATGAACAGGGTTTGAGAACTGCATTAATCTATATTAGTTGATCATTAGCAGTGGACGTGATACTAATAATCATAATTTCCTCCATCATGACTGGACGCCGTCTATGATGACGAAGGAACTATGGGAACCAATTGGAAATGACTGTTGAAGTGTGGATAAAAACTGGGTGCAAATGCATCCCTGCATCCCTGTTTGATACCACTGGTAGAGCAGCACTCCATCCATCCTCACTATAATTAACTGAATGCGATACAATAATCGGAATAAACAGGTGATTAATAATGTGAAAACTTCTCGACTCACAGGCCATAAGGACCTATGTTAAATTTGAGGAGGGCCCAGTTCAGGAGCAGATGGATGGGAGGGTTAGATGAACTAATAGAACAAAAAGGGTAAAAGCTAAAATGATACTAGAAAATAAAACTTATTATGGACAATTTGGCAAGGGGGGAATCAAAAACTACACCAGTTCTTGCCCCTGATTTAAATCCTTGCCCCAAATAAGTGAAACAAAATGTCCAAAAATGTTTCCACAAACACACGTTTCTTTACACAGCTGGTGTTTTGGCTCTCCATAAGCATAGCTACACCACAAACCACACACACGTACACACACACACACACCTGGGTTGCAATTTTGCTGAAGAAAAATAAAAGAGGAAAAATTTAATCTTCCCTCTCTGCAACTTCCATACCAATTTTTACGACTCCTGAATCTCATAATGCAACGTTACAGGCAGAGACTTTTTAATAACCATATTCTGTTGGAACCCAAGTTTACGCTGCGGTGAATCGCACAGTGAAACTTTCTATTTATTTTGTTTGTCTTAGCCAGAAATTGATTTTTCAAGAATGGCGTTTGTTATTTGCCATCTATACACAACTGATTTTCCTATAAAAATATTTTAAATAATTAGGAAATGTTCTTTTTGGTTACTCTGTATCAATTCCCTTAAGAGAATATGTCTCTCTGTCTATCTGTCTGTCTGTCTATCTGTAACAACTATAAAAAAATATCAAAGAAACAATGAAAAATAAATGTGATAAAAATATTAATGTTTCTTCCAAAAAAAAAAACCCTAAAATAAAAAGGACACCTGGATGTGCACCATCTGTGCTACAGGTGGAAACTCATCCACCGGCAATCACTCATAGACCATCAGCAACTTCGTTAGCGCAACTTATTCATCTTCCACACACGAGTGAACACATCTGATGTCGCTGGAGTCTGGGCCGTAAGAAAGAATGAGGTTAAATTGAGAGGAATTAAATATGCAAAGTCCATGTTCAGGAGCAGGGCAGAATATTAAAAAAGCAGGTGGTTGAATGGTACATCGGAAAAAAGGAGGCACAGGAATGCCAGCATTCTTTATCAGGCACCGCAAGGTGGTGTACAAAAGAAATGAAATGAGCAGATTGTCAGTGTAACATGGGGTTAAGGGTGGAACAAGAATAAACACAAATAAAACATGGTCTTGAACACTGTCTGTGGGGAGTCGACAAAAGTAGAACAAACAAAAGTGGCAAAACATTAGATTCTACACAGAAAAAAACTACACAAAACAAAACGTTTTCTACATGGATATGGTCCAAACACTTTTCTGTCAATTTCTGACACATTTAGACCTGGTAATATTTATTTATTCATCTATACAAGAGGACATGATAAATTAAATGAGCTGCTATGCTGCCATCTAGTGGCTTTCACCTTAATAAACAGCCCGAAAACACTTTTAGGGCACAGATTTTTTTGGTAAAACAACAACACCAAAAAGAAAAACAGGCATAATGCATTATAAGGTTTTTATGATCAAAGGATCGAACCCATGATGATAACAGTTATTACGTAATAGGCTAATATCTTGCCGATAATTTTATTAGACATTGCCACAAAGAAAAAAAAAAACGCATTAAGTGTCGTAATGTGATTAAGAAAAATCAAACATAATGTGTGTGTTGTTTTATATATAAATATATATAAAACTATATTGCTACACAAATATACTGTATATAATATAATGTTAATCTTCCTGGACCTTGAAGATGGTTAAATAAAACTACAGTCAGAATTGACAGCGAAGATTTTTTTTTTTTTTTTTTTCGTATAATTTCTTCTCTTCTATGTTTTATTCCGGGGTCTCTTGTTTTACTGTCATTTTATCCTACAGCCATTGTTCCCCAGTTGGCTGTTTGGTTCCCTTATGGCTGCACAGTATGTTTTCGCAGTTGTTTTCCATCCAGCCTCTTCCTGTGTCTCAGACTGTCGCATTGTGTCTGTGTGGGAGGGGGCAAAGCAGATTTTTTTTCCATGGCTCATCAGAGTCTTTAGCTGCTAGTGCAGTAAATGGGTAACTGTATATCCGCGTCCCCAATTAAGGGTGTTAATGTGCTAGAGTGCAGAGGAAAGTGTGAATGTGTGTGTTGTTTTATATATAAATATATATATATATATATATATATATGTTAATCTTCCTGGACCTTGAAGATGGTTCAATAAAACTACAGTCAGAATTGACAGCGAAGATTTTTTTTTTTTTTTCGTATAATTTCTTCTCTTCTATGTTTTATTCCGGGGTCTCTTGTTTTACTGTCATTTTATCCTACAGCCATTGTTCCCCAGTTGGCTGTTTGGTTCCCTTATGGCTGCACAGTATGTTTTCGCAGTTGTTTTCCATCCAGCCTCTTCCTGTGTCTCAGACTGTCGCATTGTGTCTGTGTGGGAGGGGGCAAAGCAGATTTTTTTTCCATGGCTCATCAGAGTCTTTAGCTGCTAGTGCAGTAAATGGGTAACTGTATATCCGCGTCCCCAATTAAGGGTGTTAATGTGCTAGAGTGCAGAGGAAAGTGTGAACGTTTGCCTGTGTGTGTGTGTTGAATGCAAAGACAGAGACGTTCATCACAGCCACAAACATTCATCACTCGTCATCAATAAAACAAATGGACTGAAACCAAGTGGTGAAATACGAGACGGGGATTTTGACTGAAGGGAGAGAATTGGAAGTTGAGGATTGAATGTAAAAACTTACTATATCTCAGCGTCTCCACCGGGGCCACAGGGTCGTACACGCACCACCCTCCCAGTCATTTCTGCTATGCTGTCTACTGCTTAATTGTGGTTGCCTGTAATAGCTGCAGGCACACACTGAGATGCTTTGTCATGGGAAATAAAACACAGCAGAATAGGAATAAACTTCCTGCCTCCACAGGAAGCTGCTGTTGCCATGGTATTGCGATTTAAAAGGTGGGTTATGTAAAAGCAGTAAAATATATATCTACTGTATATATATATATACATTCAAGGAACATATTTTTCTTTGTGCGAGTGGGGGAATGAATGAACGCAGGGCTTTAAATTCTATGTTCAAACACAAATGTTTGTGCAAGTCAGTCGACTAAAGCAGCTAAAAGTTACTTTTGGAGGTGTCTGTCGTTCGTACAGTGCTGTAGTTTCTCTCTGACATCTCTGCAGCGGAGGCTTTTGTGTTGTTTTCTGCAGGCTTCACACTGCTGCAGGGAATCTGACACTGATTCTTCCACCAGGTTCAAACTCGGTGGTTCTCAGATTTTATTTTCACCCTCAAACTTCTCAGACAAAGGCCTTGGTCTAACAGACGACATGTATAAGATTCAACCAGGTCACATCACTAAGAAATCAGCATGGTATCATATCAGGTTCAAGGTGTGAAAACAAAAACAGAAAACAGAAAATTTTTGTTTCTGAACAGGAATGGATATCTAAAAATTTTGCTAACTCGCTCATAACTGTTTTATTTGGTTCTTTAAACATCACAATCAGAGTCTCTGAAAAAGTCTCTCCAGCCAGGGCTTTGAACCATAATTTTATGCCAATTAGTTTGCAACAAAATTAAGAACTGAGCAGATTTAAATGGTTTGGACATGTTCAGAGGGACAGTGGTTATATTGGTAGAAGAATGATCCTAGAGATGGAGCTACCAGGTAGGAGACAAAGAGGAGATTGATGGATGCAGTGAGGGAGGACATGGATGTAGTTGGAGTCAGAGTAGAAGTTACAGAGAACAGGTCGAGATGGAAAATGTTGACTCACTATGGCAACCCCTGAAAACGGGACAAGCCAAAAGAAGAAGTTTAGGTTCCTGAACCAGTAAGAACAAAAAATATTGTTCCTGGATCGTTTAAGGAGACTAATAACTTAGAAATAACATAACAAAATACAAAAATAACTGGCTACCATTATTTTTGGGTAAGCAATTCTATCCGGGAACAAAAACAAATATGTTTCTAGTTTCATTTTTGTTCCAAGCAAAATGCCCCAAAATTAACTCATTAACTGAACTAGTTCCAGCCCCTGTGATTACTTTTCATCTGATTTTGCAACATTATTGCTAGAGAAACAAAGGTTTTTTCTTTACAATTTTAATTTTTCCCACCATCTCTTATGGTTTTGTTCATCTAGAAAAGAGTGCAAAGCATCGTATTGGCTTAGCTCAATATTTTGCGTAATATTTCTTTAATCTGCATCTATTATATTTCCATTCTAAAACTCTACAGTTATTTTTATGGGTAAGTGCATAAAAATATGTTTATAAATTATATGAATTATTTGGACCAGTGGCTGCAGATAAAATGCCACAATTTCAGTTTTGTTCTTTGCTGTGGATAAGAATCTGTTGATGAACTAGTATAAGTGGTAGGAAATGAAAGTGCGTTTCCTCGGCCTCAACACAGCGATGGAGCCAAATGAATCGTCAATGAATGTGCAATGAGCGTTGACATTGATTTACTCTCCAATGTCGTACCCTTCTGTGGGCATGTGTGTTTGATGTGTCTGTGATGGATGGTTCTTATCATGGAGCCGGGTCCTCTGTTATGCACACAAGTGAATTTATGATAAGAGCCGTGCAGGCACCAGAATAATGGGCCCTCGGGGCCTGGAGAACAACAAGCATTAAATATCAGTGAGTTGTGATGTGTGGTGTAATGACACGGCGGTGATTTCATTGTCTGTGTAATCAGAGGCATATCAAACAGCTGTTTTTCTAATTAAGCCCTCAATAAATACTTTAAACTGCCATTCATTCACTACATGTGCAGATATTATAACATTCATTAACTTAAACAGGCGTCTCCAGTCCACGGTTTGTGTGTGTGTTTGTGTGTGAGCTGATGAAAGTCATCTCCATGCTCTAATCTCCATGTCATCTCTTCTATTCCAGATCACCTCTCGGTTGCCATGACGAGCGAGGAGTGTCCTGTGCCGCTGAGGAGCGTCTCCTCGGCAGTGCCAGGGCAGAGCGAGGACTACATCACGGCGCAGCCTGATGACATAATCGAGGAGGTGGGACCAGAGGATGACGATGTCAGCATCGGCAGCGACCTCAGCACTCTCGTGGTGCCCTTCCCGGATCTGGCGCCCGTGGTCTTTTTCTGCCTGAAACAGACCACATGTCCTCGAAGCTGGTGCATCCGTATGGTCTCCAGCCCATATCCTTTTGCCCAGAGTCCACATGTGGACAGACGTCTGTTAGAACCGATTTGAAGTCCAACCTGTGAGTTTTTGACTCTGAAGAGACAATCAATGCCTCGGTTTAAAGAGATGGATCTTGAAAAATGTTGAGGATGATAATCTATCTATCTATCTATCTATCTATCTATCCATCTATCCATCTATCCATCTATCCATCTATCTATCTATCTATCTATCTATCTATCTATCTATCTATCTATCTATCCATCCATCCATCCATCCATAAATGACTAGTCCACTCTGCGATTTTCATCAATTTCTTCATCATTTTAATGCCTGGTTCCACTAAACGTACATTCGTTTGGACAGATATAATAATAACAACAGAAACATCTCATTAGAGTTTATTTTCAGAGTTGATATCTAGCCATTTTCGATGGTTTTCTTGATAGTAACTTAACCACTTCAGTCCTTACATCCAAAGCTCTGCCAGATGTAGATATTTCATGTTTTTGGATTTATTGTATTTTTCAAATAATATACCTTTAGTGGTATGAGGGCTTAAAATAAACAAGGAATTGAAGAAAAACAAGGGTGGGCTATTTTTTTTTCCATGATAAAATGACCCACCATGTTTAAATCAAAGTAGCTTATTTCCGTTTTTTTTTTTCTACTCATCATTCCTCATTTCTTGATTTTGTCATATCTTTTTCTGTTTTCTTTAATGCACTTTCATCCCTCATGACTCTGATCCTTCTCCTCTCATCCACCTTCACTACATAATCTGCTGGATTTGCCTCCACAGAGCAGGCAGGCGTCCACGGATCTTCTCAGAGTAAGTGTGTTTGACATGCTTTTTACAACGCTGACTGCAGTGATCAGCACTTTGCTGCTTAAACAACTGAACGCAGATGCTTTTAAATGTGGGAGTGTGTGTGTGTGTGTGTGTGTGGGACTCAATGGTTCTACTGAGGTCCATAGGTAGCAGATGTCTGGTTGCTGACTACAGCGCAGTCTGCTTGAAGATGATGCTTTCACAGGAGAGGAGTAAAACACACCAGTGGAAAATGCAGTGTGTGTGTCCCTTTAAGATGTTATTGTCCCTGATTTATAAGGTGTTTTATTTAATGACACACTGATAAAAAAAACTGTTCTGGTTGCAGCTGTACTTCTTTTTATGTGTACTCCTGTGTACCTGCTCTGGTCTCAGGTCAGTCATTTGCCGTCAGGTTTCTACAAAGATCTTCACCGTCATTCATCTGGTGCTGTAGTCGATAACAGCTTGACCCTGATTTTAGATTTAAAACATATAGTACTGCAAGGGAGTGACACTAAATCAGTTCTAAAGCAAACTAAGGCCCGGGGTCCAGATGCAGCCCGCTTAGATCTGCGAATCTGGACCGCCAAACTTTGATATCATGATTATACTTCTTTCTCACCTTTTCCCTGCAATGTCCATGTTTTCTCTATAGATGGTGTTTATGACGTTAAAAAAACACTTAGTATTTTCATCTTAATCTATGACTTACATATTTATTTATTTTTGATTACACAAAATCTTCATGTATCTGCTTCTGAGCTGATCTGATATCAAATTTTGGAGGTAATTCTGAACCGGGAGTCCTAAAGTTTGGCCTTGCCTCGACTACATCCTTTTCTCAGTATGTGTTCCTGATAAAGTGGAGCTTTGACCCGGAGTCAATATCTCTGCCAATGGTGTGGAACTTCATGGTTCACCTCCTGGGCAAGATTGAATCCCACTAAGGTTGGTTGATTCCTTCCATTGGTCTCACCACCTGCAGGACGGTTCACGGGGTGCTGGTACAGCGCAGGGGGATTTGGGTGGAGGAGTATAGAGTGTGGCCTCGAGGACCTGGTAACAGAAAAGCAGATAAAGATGGATGAATGGATGGATGTTCCTGATATGGACTAGTTGGATATTAACCTCCACCCTGCCCGTGACTCCTGGGATTGGCTCCAGACCCTCAATCCAGCCCTTAAAAAAGGATAAAGTATAAGGAAATCGGATTAATAATAATTTCCCAGCGTGAATCGAACTGTGCTGCCAAAAAAGGGATCGTTGACGGTTGTCCGTGCGACGCAGGACATCGGGAGAAATATTTGCCTTTTAGACTCTTCTGATGTTTGAGGGAAAAGAGGTTTTTAGGAGGATTCTACAAAGCCCTGCTTAGCTCTGCTCCTCATATGGCCCATTGCCACAGGATACAAGCGTGGAGCATATGCACAGACAAACACACACACACACACACACACACGCACACAAACAAATGCACTACAAATCTCATTTCAGATCGCCTCAGCTTCTGTTTCAGCTCATTGGTCGCCGAACACCCATGGAGACTAAAACTGTAAGAGTGTGAGACGATTCTCTCCGCAGAGTGTGTAACACAGAGAGAGAGACAGGGAGACAGGACACAACTGTTTGGTGTTCTAAAGTTCATAGGAACGGTATTGTGCGATATTGTGTTTCTTCGCCTTTACTTGCGTTTTAGATGGTTTTTGTTGCTCATTCTTTCGATTTCCAATGCGTCCGGTCCATGTGTATTGTGCTGTATACACCTGTACTACATAATACTGTGTATTTGTAGTATGTAGTTCAACCAATCCAAAGTGACTTTTGGCGGTGATTGTATGAAAGGGGGGGTAATAAGCACTTCCTCCACCATTTACTTTGAATCAATAACTCAGTCCAGCGGTCGGTAGCTATAAAAGCCCTGTAGTCTCCCACGCTTGTCCACCGCACCTCCCCATAACCTACACCCCACACACTTCTCCTGCCTCTCTGGCACACACACACACACACACACACACACACACACTCACCTTCCATGTCTGTTATAAACACACATATTGACGAGTTACCTTCAGTGATCCTACATCGGGGACGTTTTCATGTTTTACAATCATTTACGATAAGTTCAGTGAGTGCGAGTGACACGAAGAGCCTGAAATAGAGTAGACGTTATAATAAAATAAACACAGAAATAGAGTCTTGTGAATGTGGAAGATTATTACTAAGCAGTGATTAGATTGGCCGACTCGTATTATCAGCGAAATTTAAGCATAATTATGTCACATCTGTAAGAATTGTTATGTTTTCCTGGATAATTTTAAATGATTACAGTTTTACCACTAAATAGTTTTGGGGATAAACAGCTGTATGTTAAAGTGAAGGTCACTAGATGGCAGCATTACAGCACATTTTTTGATTATTATTTTTAGAATTTTATTAATTGATTAGGAAATTAAGCCTCTGCATTTAACCCAATCATTAATCATTGTAGTGAGTGGAATTATTGCCTCTCCTGGAATTATTACATCTTGCTTTGTACCAGGAAATAAATAATAGATTCGTATCCTAACATTTGAGGGATGGATATAGAATTTCATCAGTTGTAATCCATTGTCATTTATCATGACATTTGTCTCAATATCAGAGCTGGTATCACCCCAGATGGGACTCGAACCCACAATCCCTGGCTTAGGAGGCCAGTGCCTTATCCATTAGGCCACTGGGGCAGATGGAGGAGCCAGCAGGCAATAGAGTTGGGCTAGTCTAAACCAGTGGTTTTCAAGTCTCCCCCCTTACTTCACGAGTTGCTGCCACCTAGTGACTGGAGGCATGTAATTACAGCAGGGGCACACTTGTGTCCGGTGCACAATATTCCATAGGAAGTCGCCTTGTTGTGCCCCATTATGGGGCCCCGCCCCACTATTTGCGATGTGCTGGTCTAAACCACTGTATTGAATCAGAAGGTGAATGGGTCTTTGTCTGTAGAGGTGGCCGCGGTGATGTCCTGGGTGAACTGTGCACCCGTGATTGGCCGCAACTCTCTGGAGAATTCCGTGATTAGCGAAGATGAATGGCTGAATGAATAATTTATGGACTGCCCTCCTCCTCCGTCCTGCTTGTTTACGGCCCTTAAACTGTACTTATCATTGCAGAGTAGGCACATGGAGAGGTGTCATTTTCTTTCTTTCTTTTATTATTTTTTTTAAGTGAAATGCAAGGGTAATTACCTGCAGCGCGCAGCAATTCAGACAGGAAATGTGCTTGAACGTGTGCATTAGTTGTTCAGATGCAGAGTGATGATTGATGCACAGCTCCGGGCACTGTTGTTGTTATTTCTTCCCATTTTCTCCAGCCGTCCTCACAGCATCGCTGCATTGATGCTTTCTTCTTCCAATCTTTACTCTTTAATGTTTTTTTTTTTTCCTTTGTTGTTCTTAGAAGTCATTCCGCCCCTCACTTTCTTTGGTCGTCCTCCTCTCACATCACGTAAAATCTCCGTTACTGCTCTTCCTTTTATGCATGATCCTACTTTTCCCTCTGCTCCTCTGATTGGCTCCTGCGATATTCTCACACAGTGAGTGGCCTCTGTGGCCCGTGGTCCTTTTTGGCCCTGACAGCTTGTTATCTCCATGGTGACGGATGGCCGAGGTGTTGCCATGCCGTGCCCCTAACTACGGCTGAGGTTAGAGCACCCACCTGGGACACAACGCCGTCTCTCTCTCTCTCTCACTTCCTTCTGTGCGTTCTCACATTTTCTTGTTGGGATTCCAATGTTGGCGTTGTTGTTGAATGAATTACGTTAAAGACATCTCTGCACTCAGAGTGGGACGTGCTGCTTGATGGACAAGGAGCAATAGCATCTTTTGTCTTTTCATCTTCTCCCCTCTTCTTCTTTTTTTTCTATTCTGTTTTTCATTTCTATGACAAATTAATTCATTTTCCTTCCATGATTCCATCTAATGCCCAAATTTCATTTTCATACCCCGGTCTCGTGCAATGTTGTGCATGTTCCACTTATTTTAATGAGGCGCTGCTCAAGTGTGAACTGTTGTCCTTTTACCCCAGGGAAACTTCTCCATGAAAGAGGTGCGAACATTAATGAGACAAACCTCTTTTAGGGCTAAATAATACTTGTTAAAATACTAATGCTTCCTTAACAAATCCCAGTGCTAATACCAGAACCAATACTGATCCTAATGATTCTCATTTTTTGGGCCATTCTTTTTCAATTCCTCTTTCCTGCCCGTTCCCTTCCATCCCCTCCTCTCCTGCTCTGCTCCCTCAGGTCTAGTCTAAACCGCATTAGCGCTTATGCTGAGAGGAGGCTGCGATGAAAACGGAAGAGCAGAGAGGAGATGAAGAGCTTAAAGTGACTCTAATGACTACCACGGTACACAGCCTTGGTGTGACCTCTCTCACGTGCAATACTCTTTCAGGTTCTAGTCATATCTGCTGTAGAATTTGGAATAATTTCCAGGTTTGATGGTTGTTCTGTTTCATGCAGAAGGATGAGATATTCTTTGAGGTAATTCTTCCTCTGTGGACATTGTGATTTCTCAGCTGTCTGCAGATCAGTCTGTACCGTAAGCCTGGGAGGCGCCGCCTGCATCTGCAGCCTCAGCTCTGCTGCCTGTCATGCGCTTTTGTTGGAAACATTTGGAGCAAATAATAATCATCTCTCTCTCTCTGCAAGAAAAAAAAAAGTAAAAACCTGTATTTCTGAGAAGAGAAGAACATCCCTGCTCTATCTTTTTGGCTCAACCACAGCTGATGCACCTGGTGTGAAGAAACACTATAATAGAGAGTGAAAAACCTGCTCCTCTGAGCCTATTTTGCATAAACGAATCAGGGGCCACACATTTTATTTAACTCATCCCACACTGACTGCAGTTTTCCAGGTTTTTTATGGGCCATATAGTTGATACCTGGTTACCAGATGTTGCCCTCTAAAAAAAGCTTTGTTTTTTCACTTGGGTTAATTTTCTTTTATAATACTCGTTTATTAATTTTAAGCACGCTACTTTATTACACCCGAGCAGGGCTGTCAAAGTGAAATTTATAGTGAACCAAAATTAAAAACTGGGACGAGGTCGTGGGCCAAACATAATATTGACAGCAGTTGCGCATTTTTTTCCCTACTCTTCACATTTGTAGAAGTGTATAATTATAAGAAGTGTATAATTTAAGTTTTGCTCAAACAACACAGCTTATTATCATAACCAAATGAAAAATTAAATAAAAAAAGACACATCAGGAGTATTTGTTTCTTACTACTGCAAATACTATAGTGGTGGGGCAGTGGTGGCTTAGTGGTTAATGAAACGGACTTATATCTGGAGGGTTTCAGGTTGAAGTTTAGCTGCCATGTCCATTGAGCATGGCATCGTCCCCCCCCAAACTGCTGCCCACTGGTCACTTTGGTGATGGGTTAAATCAGTGCCTCTCAATTATTTTCTGTTGCCCCCCTAGCAAGAAGAAAATAATTGACACACATTTGATACAATTCCGGCCAGACTAAATTATAGGGTGGGCCACATTTGGTCCACGGGCCAGAGTTTGACACATGCACCACAGAGAATATTAGTGTGTTATACCACCTGTATAGACCACATCTGCAGCTCTACAGCACTAGTGATATTAGACAAAATTTGCAGTGTTATAATACAGTATAATATGATTGAAAGACAGACATGTCAGGCGTCCACAGACAGCTGTGTGTCCAGCTTTATTTCTCTAACCCATTATTACATTTTACGCTGTCTTGTGTTTTTTTTCTAACCCATAAAGAAATCAGATCTAGTGGCAGGATTGTCTTAAACCAACAGCCACTCTTGAGAGAATTTAATAAGTCATTTCACGTCTCCATCATCACTAAACTGCAGGCTGCATTTTATCCCACTGCGTACTTTGTCGGTTGCTATTTCCCATCTATAATCCACAAAGTGCCGTATAAACTGAAGCAGTTGTTGGACTCTGCAGTTCAGAGCTGCTCAGAACCGTTTCTTCTCCGCCGTGACTCAGGGTAGTAACGACAATCGTCCTGATGCTCCGTTTAATACCGGACCTTAATGATCCTAAATAAGAAAGGAGGAAAATGGGGTTCAACCTGAGGACACCCTGTGTCTTTTTTTCTGTCTTGCAGCTCCTTGCCTCGAGTAAATGATAGGTTGTGATGAACACTAACATGCATTTTGGATTTGGGGTTTATTTTTGCAGAACAATGGACACATTTTCTATGGGCGTAGTTTTTATAACAGACAGATGTGAATGGAGGCAGCGGAAGCTTCCACGTCAGTAGTTGGATATTATTTCTTTGGCTATTACCACAGGCAGATGGTGAGACAATTACTGATAAGCAGAGCAATAATTATTCAACTCTCAAAATCTTTTGCCTTAATATAATAGGAAGTTAAACTGCCCGGAGAAAGACTTATTCATGAATCAAATGTGACAGCTCGCAGTCTGTTCCTATTTCGTGGAATAAATTTACCTTTTTATTTGAGCTGCGCCCCGTACCTATGGTTAATACAGTGAAAATAACAATGCCTGCATGAATAAACAACTACTTTGCTGCACATATACATATATTTTAATTGCAAATGGGGAACATTAATTTTTGAAGAGCTATACTGGAGGAAAACAAAGCCTGGAACTGAACAGGTGAAGTAGAGGTTGAACTTTTTGTTCGCGGTGTCTGCAGATTTCACCCTGAGTTATTTCCCCAGTACTTTGCTTTGGCAAAAGATGTAAGAGCTACAACAGAAAGAGCAAATATTTCCTTAAAGAAACATTTTACTGCCATTTTGCAACAGCAAATTTAACAAGTCATTTTCAGGTGATTGTATTCACAAAAGCTGAAATGGGATCTAAGAGTGTGGAGCAGGTGGGAGAGAGATGTGAAGAGGTGGAGGTGCGCACCGTGAAGAGGAGTGAAATGAGAGAAAATCAGTCGAGGCAAGACGGGATATCTGAATGATTGGTGAGAGCAGAGCAGGTGGAAAAGGGAGGATGATGGTGATGACGAAGATAATGTAGTAACATATCTGTGGTCGACGTCAAGTGCCAGTTAAAGCAACCAAGTGTAAAAAATAATGCAGCAAATCAGTCAGAGTTGGTGGAGGTTGGAGACTGAGAAAATCTGAGATGGTGTCGAAGGGGAAGGAGGCTGAACTGAGCTTGAAGTAAGGACAAGGATGGAAACCAAGTCAAAAAGTTACAAGACATGTCGGAATGTGCTTAAAATGGACATTTTTTTCAGGCTTCTCTGTTTTTTTGATACGCAAAACGCCTAGTGGGTAAGGAAGCAGACAAAATTACCTGGAAGGAATTTTAACATGTAAATTTAATTATTGAGTTTGGAATTTTATGCAGGATTCGTGGAAGAGAAGAGTTCGAACTTAAGATTTTACTTATCTGTAGAACTGTTGGAATTCCGTGGATTCAGAGACGAGATGAAGTTGGATTGGACATTTACTAAAGCAGTGCACAGTTCTCCATAAAGATCGACAGTTGGACCAGAGAAGACTTTTTGAACAAACACGTGAAAACTGCTGAAAGTTTTGTATACAACCCACTTGGTTGGGGAAAAAGAACAAACCAACAACATTTTATTTTTCTCATGACTTTGGACAAATCTATTACAACGAAACCTAGAAAAAAAAATGACCAAATGTTGGTAAAAAGTCTCAAAGGAAGAATTTCTTCTGGATGGAATTGTTACTTAAAGTAATTAGAACGCGGCTCTGCGGAGATTGCATTCACGAAACATAATGTTTTACGAACTGGGAACAACTAGTTCTAATGACTCTAGTGAGTCAGAGCCCAACTTTGAGGGGCCAGGGCTGAAGGGGTGCTGAATGGCGCAAGGGTTTGTGTGACTCACGAAGGGATATTTATGGATATTCTGTGTTTTCATTGATCGTCAGTGTGTTTCTGCATCCACCATTTCCCTGCCCGCTGCACTCAGGCTTTGAGGTCAGTAATGAATACTTATGAGCACATTAGCAGACCAAGAAACCTCATTACAATATCAAGGAGAGCAGCGGATCACACGCCCTTGAAGTTCCTTTGAACGAGGGCCTGTCTCTGTTTTCATGCCATCCGAGTGTCATTTATGCCAGTTTAGCTGCTGTAATGCATTTCCGTGGGCAAAGAAATAAGTAAATAGATAAATAATTTAATCTCAGTCACTCTGTGGTCCAGTGCACTTGAGCCTTGGCGTGTACAGCACAGTAGCGAGGCACATATTGAAACATTTTTTGTTTTTTTTTCCAAGGTAGAACACGGGAAAAACATGCATGTTGTTTTTCATAGTTTATTCATGATTTTCTTCTGAAAGACAAACAGGACAGGACAACCATGGAGTTACAGAGCTGCTGTGGAAAAATGTGATCAAAAACGCGTGGCTGCCCGAGTGTAGGAAAGGAAAGGAAAGGAAAGGAAAGGAAAGGAAAGGAAAGGAAAGGAAAGCAAACTCCTTGTCATTGTGATACACACCACCAGATACATCGATTGCTCGATAGATTAATTGATAAAAATATAGATAGATTAATAGACTGATGGATCCATGTATGAACAGATACATAAACAGATGGAAAAGAAAGCAAACTCCTTGTCATTGTGACATCGTGATTCACATCACTGCACACAACGAAATGTGATCTCTGCATATAACCCATCACCAAAGTGAACAGTGAGCAGCTTTGAGCGCCCAGGGAGCTGTGAGTGGGGACGGTGCCATGCTCAGTGGACCTCAGTAGTAACTTGGCAGTTAGTGGATTCAAACTTGGAACCCTCCGGACCCCAGTATGGTTTTTTAACCACTAGGCCACCACTTCCCCAAAAATGTGCTCCAAAAAGGAAGAAAACTCCTTGTTATTGTCAGTGGGCAGCGTTGAGCGCCCGGGGAGCAGTGTGTGGGGGATGGTGCCATGCTCAGTGGACCTCAGTGATAACCTGGCAGTTGGTGGATTTGAACCTGCAACCCTCCAGACCTCGTCCTGGTCCTTAACCACTCGGCCATTAGTTCCTTGGGGTGGTTTCCTTTGCTTCCTGTTCCTCTCTTTACTCCACTCTGATGGTTAAGTTAACTTGTTGCCGCTCTATTCCCTAGTTACTAATTACACCAACCTTCCACTGGTTATTAACCTGATTAGTCCAATCTCCACTCTCACGGTCGATCTTAGAGCTGGGACCCAATCTGCTCAATGAACTGTTCTTTTCAATGATGTTTTTGTGATGGGCTGTTTATGCTAATTTGATTTAATTCTAATAATAGCCCAAAGAACTGGTGTTTGTTGATGTTTGAGACCTGACTGATTTGCATATAAGAGGAACATATATATAAGGAGCTGGAGCTCCACGCAGCACGATCAGAGGAGTTAGCGTGACTCATTTTTGGGGAGTTATTGAGTGAAGGACAAGCTTAGAACGCATCTCTGAAAGACAGATATAATCATTTAGAGTAGATACAAGAGAAGGAGATGAATCACACGGCTCGTCAGAGCAGTGAGAAACGAGAAAAGAGGAGATCTTTGGTTGAGATGACTTGTTAGCTTTGCGACGAAATGAACTCTCACCCAGTGTCTGTCAGTACAGGGGATGGCAGCTTTGTCTCTTTGTGTTTGGCCTCTTCCTGACAGTGAGGAGCTTCATGAAGGCTCTAATTGCTCGGGTGACTGCTACTTCAGACCACTTCCAGAAAAAGGCAGCAAGACAGAACGTGGGAGGCAGGGCAGACTAACCCTGACACCAGGACAGAAAGATAAAGAAGCTCCTTGTAACAGGAAGAGAGACTAAATTAAGTTATATTGGAGCGACTCGGGGAAATCTTTACACGGACACGTAACAGATTACGCTCAAGGTCAGGGACGGACTTTGTTAAACAGGACTGACGTCCAAGAACAGTCCTTTCAGCGAGCAACACAGCGCCACAGAGATGGCAATCTCACAGTAAAACCTGAGAATCTCAGCGAGATTTCTGAAATGCGTGACTACTTTGATCTGATGCAGATACCCAGATGGGTGTACAATCGTACCACAACAGCGGATCCGGTTGTGGGGAACACATCTGCCGATCACAGCCTGGTACAGACAGACAGTCAAGTCAGTCAGTGCTCGAAGCTACAGCAGTGTTATGCACATATAATGAAAGGGATAAAGGAATTGTTGCAATGAAACTGTGTCCTTTCTGAAATACAATGTCAGAGGACGTAAAATAAAAAGAAAGAGAAAGTGACTTTTTGTGAAATATTGATAAGATGACAAGACTTTGAATTGAAAACGATTGAAAATAAATGTTATTAATTTTTTTTAGTTTGCATTTTAAAGTTAAAGTTAAGGAAGCAGACTTGGGTCTGCAGGGTTTCAGGTTCGAGTCCATGTGGATTTGTTGTTGCAATGATCAGGAGTACTATCCTTCCTCCCTATCGGTCTGTCTACTTATCTATCTATCTATCTATCTATCTATCTATCTGCCTGTCTGTCTTTTTTTCTGTTGATCTGTCTATCCATTTATCTGGCTGTCTATCTATCTATCTATCTATCTGTCTGTCTGTCTGTCTGTCTGTCTGTGTATCTAGCTGCTTGTCTCTCTGTCCATCTGTCTGTCTAATGTATGGATGCATCAGTTTATGAATCTATCTATCAAGCAAGCGATGTATCTGTCTGTCTGTCCATCTGTCTGTTTGTCCGTCCATCTGTCTGTCCATCACAGGGTCTTTTCTGGGATGGGTCTTTATACAGTACATGTCTGAGCTCACACAGTCAGATCTTCTAGAATCAGTTATTTCTCGTCCAAAAATACAGGTATATCTCAAAACCAATTCTCAGTGATCTTCAAACCCCACTTTGTGAGAGACTGGGCCAAACAGAGCATCAGGAAACAGTAACAAGTCACAACGGTGAACATAAATAACACAAACCGCGGGTGGATCAGAGCAGACGTTTCTGAAACCACTGCAGCGCAGAACCAAGTCACAGTCTCATTTTTTTCTCCCAGTTTCCTCACACTCTGCACTGCACTGATTTATAACATCCAGTCTTATCATGCAAGTGCACACCTGGGCCACTGTACCCCCGACTCTTGCTCTCCTGATATGCTCCTCATGCCAAAGTAATTTGTTTCCAGCCACTCTCCGTCACCACAGCATCCACCCTAACACACTGCTGGTGTTTCCCCCAAAACCTTGTTCAAATCCCAGTGGTGGAAACTGAAATGGATCTGGGTTGTTCTTCATCTTCTCTTTTCTCCGCTGTGAGGTGTGTCCATTGCAGACATTTTCAATAGTGACCCCTGGCATTCCAGCTGATCCTTTCCTTATCGTGCTTTCAGCTCTGAGGGGAGACTGATAAGGGGTCGGAGGGTGGAGGAGTGACGGAGAGGGCGAGAGAGCCAGAGGTCTCCAGAGACCCTCTTGAAATGGTGCTGCTTTGTCACTGTCTTACACACACACACGCACACACACACTCTCTATCTCTTTAAACCCCAGTGTGTCAGATATATGTCACACACATATGGCTCTGCTGCATCTAAATCCTTGTCAACTGCTTTTCCCCACTGACTGTTATATATATGTGTGTTGTTGGGGGTGTGGGGAGTGTTGAGGGGGTGGGGGGTCTGGTACAGTCTATGTTCAGACCTTTTTCTGTGTGTGTTTGTGTCAGAGCGGCTGTGTGTATCAACCTCAGTAGCTGACCTCATCATGTTTATAGAGAATTAGCCGTAAATCGACATGAAAAGTGCTCTCGTTTCTCAGGCTGGTTCATTTGGTATGGATCTGTTGCTTGATTCTTAGAAGATGCTCTTCAGTGCTGTGCTATATGAGGAGAGAAAAGTAGAGTGGAACATCTAGATAAGAGCTTCCCAACATCCGATTTGTCCAAGATACCAGGAAGCAACTTTAACAAGAGTAGTACATAATTTGTCTTTTCACCCATTACTATAACAATATGATTATGTGGTAACTCCATATGTGTTATCTATATATTTTGCGTCTATATTTGTGATGTTTATGAGGGAGATCCTTAGAATGTGAGAAATCTGATTTTCACATAAATCAATTTTTTCATCCCTTGGGGAAATTAGGATTTAGTTAATTTATTGAATATTTCTAAGGGTCTGGAAAAAAAAATCTTTATTGAGGGAAAATCCAATGCAGATACAAGTAAACTGAGCTAAGGTGAAGGAAAAGGTTTTACTGTTGTAGGACCAGCTATGATGAATGGTTTAGAGACACTAGGAATAGGTAGAAGACAGGAGACAGACCTGGAGGTGGAGGAGTTGAAGATGCTGAGGTTTTCTTTAGGAGAGACAAGGATGGACAGGATCAGGAATGAGGACATTAGAGGGACAACACAGACAGGAAGGTTTGGAG
>JAFBJS010002163.1:457909-492171 GCA_016785265.1 Paraplagusia blochii | reverse complement strand
TGTTCAGAGGAGGGACAGTGGATACATTGGTAGAAGAATGAACCTAGAGATGGAGCTACCAGGTAGGAGACAAAGAGGATATTGATGGATGCAGTGAGGGAGGACATGGAGGTAGTTGAAGACAAGGGCAAGAAGATACAAGTGAATTGACACTGAAGTTTTTCTATGGTCAAAATAAAACGTATGTGTCAGGACTTAATGTAGGTACAGTGATGTGACGGTGCGCTGACTGTAGGTGCTCCTCAGAGAGAAAAAGAAAGATTCCTCCTCATTGTCCTGATGTCAGTAGTTTTGTCAAAGTGCTAAAGCAGCAGTTGGTGAGATCACTCATTGTGGGGGGGGCAGAGGAAAAGGCCAGACTGTTGGCATTTTACACCCTCCTCTGTAGAGGCAAAATGCTTACTTTTCCTAAAACAAAAAACAACAACAACACAGTTTTACATGATTCTCAATCAGCTCAGGCTGACTGGATCTGACCTCTGAGCTGTGGCTGAATCCCATGAGGTCGCATTAGCCTCCTGACCCATCCTGGTTCACTGGCTCCACCTCTGGTCTGACTGTGTTTGTGGAAAAAGCTGACATGTCAAGGCGTAAAACGGGCTTAGGTGGCATTTTGTGCAGTCTGTGTGTGTCCGTGTGTGTGTGTGTGTGCGCTTTAATTGCGCTGTGGATTTGTTTCATTTTGCCTTACACGTCATTGAAGTTGGTGGAAATCTTCTGGAAATCTATCTTCTATGAAATCTATATCCCTGGTGGGTTCCCTCCCAAAAGTGGGTCGCGGACCCGTCCTGAATGGGTAGCGAACAGCTGGTCAAAAATCAGCTGAATAATGTGAATCTGCTGTTTTATTTTAGAAAACCTCTTATTTTGAAAGGCACACTCTGCTGAATAAAAGTAGTATGTTAAAAGAAGTAATAAAAAAGTGAAATTCATTTACTTGGTTTGAATTCTATGAAAATAGGTGACGACTTAATGACCAGAGGAAACTGTGTGTCCAGTTGAGAACTACTGTTCTTAATCATCTAAACACTTTTATTTTTGAAGGTAAACATGCAAATCATCTGCATATATGATAATAGCCATACGATCTAGCCAATATTTTTTAAGTCATTTCTACTGCCGCTAATGCTTCGTTGTTATAAATGAAGTAATTGTCCTGGAGGTGAAACAGTCCTTTCAGTTCCTTCCGTAACTGTGAGTGCAGATTTAGATGAGATTTATTTTTCCTTTGGATCCAAACACCAGCTTAAAATCCACTTTGGCTGATCTAATACTGGTTATTGATTACTGTTCTTTTTCCCAACATCCGATTTGTCCAAGATACCAGGAAGCAACTTTAACAAGAGTAGTACATAATTTGTCTTTTCACCCATTACTATAACAATATGATTATGTGGTAACTCCATATGTGTTATCTATATATTTTGCGTCTATATTTGTGATGTTTATGAGGGAGATCCTTAGAATGTGAGAAATCTGATTTTCACATAAATCAATTTTTTCATCCCTTGGGGAAATTAGGATTTAGTTAATTTATTGAATATTTCTAAGGGGCTGGAAAAAAAAAATCTTTATTGAGGGAAAATCCAATGCAGATACAAGTAAACTGAGCTAAGGTGAAGGAAAAGGTTTTACTGTTGTGAGACCAGCTATGATGGATGGTTTAGAGACACTAGGAATAGGTAGAAGACAGGAGACAGAGCTGGAGGTGGAGGAGTTGAAGATGCTGAGGTTTTCTTTAGGAGAGACAAGGATGGACAGGATCAGGAATGAGGTGATTAGAGGGACAACACAGACAGGAAGGTTCAGAGAAAAAGCTAGAGAAGACAGATTGAGATGGTTTGGACATGTTCAGAGGAGGGACAGTGGATACATTGGTAGAAGAATGATCCTAGAGATGGAGCTACCAGGTAGGAGACAAAGAGGATATTGATGGATGCAGTGAGGGAGGACGTGGAGGTAGTTGAAGACAAGGGCAAGAAGATACAAGTGAATTGACACTGAAGTTTTTCTATGGACAAAATAAAACGTATATGTCAGGACTTAATGTAGGTACAGTGATGTGACAGTGCGCTGACTGTTATTGCTCCTCAGAGAGAAAAAGAAAGATTCCTCCTCATTGTCCTGATGTCAGTAGTTTTGTCAAAGTGCTAAAGCAGCAGTTGGTGAGATCACTCATTGTGGGTGGGCAGAGGAAAAGGCCAGACTGTTGGCATTTTACACCCTCCTCTGTAGAGGCAAAATGCTTACTTTTCCTAAAACAAAAAACAACAACAACACAGTTTTACATGATTCTCAATCAGCTCAGGCTGACTGGATCTGACCTCTGAGCTGTGGCTGAATCCCATGAGGTCGCATTAGCCTCCTGACCCATCCTGGTTCACTGGCTCCACCTCTGGTCTGACTGTGTTTGTGGAAAAAGCTGACATGTCAAGGCGTAAAACGGGCTTAGGTGGCATTTTGTGCAGTCTGTGTGTGTGTCTGTGTGTGTGTGCCTCAATAGCTGTGTGGATTTGTTTCATTTAGTCTTACACGTCATTGAAGTTGGTGGAAATCTTCTGGAAATCTATGGTTCCCTGGTGGGTTCCCACCCAAAAGTGGGTCGCGGACCCGTCCTGAATGGGTAGCGAAAAGCTGGTCAAAAATCAGCTGAATAATGTGAATCTGCTGTTTTATTTTAGAAAATCTCTTATTTTGAAAGGCCCACTCTGCTGAATAAAATTAGTATGTATAAGTATAAAATGTATTTGCTTGGTTTGAATTCTATGAGAGTGGGTCATGACTTAATGACCAGAGGAAACTGTGTCCAGTTGAGAACTACTGTTCTTAATCATCTAAACACTTTTATTTTTGAAGGTAAACATGCAAATCATCTGCATATATGATAATAGCCATAAAATCTAGCCAATATTTTTAACTTTAAGTCATTTCTACTGCCGCTAATGCTTCGTTGTCTGGATCTTCTGATTTGTTTACAAGTTTGGGAAAGTTTATTTCATTTTTTTCCAACACTCCAAAACCGTGTGATCCAACTACGCTCTGGCTTCAATAACATGTGTTTGAGACGTGTGTCTCAGAGACATGATTGCCTGTTATAAATGAAGTAATTGTCCTGGAGGTGAAACAGTCCTTTCAGTTTATTTTGTAACTGTGAGTGCAGATTTAGATGAGATTTATTTTTCCTTTGGATCCAAACACCAGCTTAAAATCCACTTTGGCTGATCTAATACTGGTTATTGATTACTGTTCTTTTTGGGTGTTAACAGTAGTTGTTTGTTCTCCTCCTCAGTAGATTCTTGGGCAAATTACATGTTAATAGGCTGAATGGGTGGGAGATCAATGGTGTCGACACAATTCCAGCCCTAAATGCCCTGTAGCCCCGCCCCCCTTCTTACTACAATTTATAAAGCAAATTAAAACAAAATGGACAAAACACTCAATACAGGGGCTTTGAGTGAGTGGAGATTTTTTTTCTTTGGACCATTAATTAGAGGAAAGTGTTGTTGCTGATGTGTGAGCTTCTCTGCTACAAAAGTGCTGATGTTGCTTTTTCTCCATGTGAGGTTACAGTCTTCTCCTCTGTGCCGCTCACCCACATTTGTCAATCTTCACTTTTTCTCTGCATCCTTTTCACCACTAAGATTTGCTTTTTTGCGGTTTTTTTTTGTACAACAATGTTATGGCGAAGGGCCTGTTTTGATAATTCTAAATTTCATTTTTACGTTTGGCACTACAGTTATTAAAAGTGCTTGCTTTAAATAACATACAAGTCTTTACATGGAACATGGAAACAATTGTCCATGAAATATAAAGTTGCATCTTTTTGTCAGGATTGTGTTGTGCATTAGTTCAGAATACTTTAACCTCCCAGCCTGTGGGAACGGATCAGTTGCTGTCAGTGCTAATGATATTGCTCATAAGGATCTTGACTGTACCAGTGTCACAGAACTACATTTTTTTAAATTGTAGTCGGTAACAAACATGTTGAATTAAAAGGTTATTTTCACCCCAGATGGGACTCGAACCCACAATCCCTGGCTTAGGAGGCCAGTGCCTTATCCATTAGGCCACTGGGGCACATGCCAGTTTAGGATGGTAGAGATTGGTGCCCACAACCTATGAACAGACTTTTGGTTTTTACTAAGTTATGCGTCATAGATAGGGGCAAATGAGTAAAAAGTTAATTTCACCCCAGAAAGGGACTCAAACCCACAATCCTTAGGAGGCCAGTGCCTTATCCATTAGGGCCACTTGGGCACATGTAGGTTTTGGAATACATAAAAAAATATTGTGCTTTTTGATGCAACTATAACCTCGCAGTCTGTAGATACTTGATCAGTTTGTCTCGGTACTAAGTGAATTTACAGATTCTGCCAACTTTAATGGTGAGGGTCACAGAAACACAAATTTTGGTGATTGTATTTACTAAGTTTTGTGTCATAGATAGTTACAAATGACCTAAAAGTTCATTTCACCCCAGATGGGACTTGAACCCACAATCCCTGGCTTAGGAGGCCAGTGCCTTATCCATTAGGCCACTGGGGCATGTGTTGTGTTGCCGAGACAACCCAGAGAACTGGGCACATGTAATGTTCGTGTCTGCTTTTTTTTGGCAACATGGTCTGTAGTCTTGTGATCAGTGCAAACCTAAGGGTTTTAGGTTATAGAGACAGACCTGGACTAATCCATACCTGTGTCACAAAACCAAACTTTTTTGTGATTTATTGCTCAGTTTTTACATTGTACTCAGAAACGAACGAGTTAACTTGAACTAAAAGGTAATTTCACCCCAGATGGGACTCGAACCCACAATCCCTGGCTTAGGAGGCCAGTGCCTTATCCATTAGGCCACTGGGGCAGGTTGTGGTTTTGTTTCTGCTTTTATTCCGAAACGCTAAGCTGCTCTTTGTTGCAGTGGGTCATGTGTCAGGCATTCTCTGTTGTATTCATTATGGCCCAAAGAGAGACCCCACGGTGGAGCGATGGGTGTGGACTGTTGCCTTACAGACAGAGAATAACTGGTTCTGTTGTGTAATCTGTGTCTGTCTGGGATGAGTTTGCCCACACACACATGGACATGCAGGACTGGGTTAATTGGACATGCTTGAGAATGTCAAAGGTGTTGTTTGTCTCACTCTGTCGCTCTGTGGCGAACGGGAGATCGTCCAGGGCGTCGAGAGTCCAAAACCCAAAGACTCCCAAGGCTGTGAAAGAGATTTTTAAACTAAATGGAATTCTGCCTCCCAGAAACATTTGAACCTACAGTAGATGCTGAAGCACCAGAGTCTGCGTCTCTTCTCTGCCGTAGTCCCCACCCCTAAAAAGCAGACAATTCCCTTCATGTTGACGTGTCCTTAAGCAACACTGTTCTCCCTCTTACTTTTTTTTTTAAAACTCAGATGTTGCCTGAAATCAGGCTTGGACCTCAGTGCGGTCAGCGAACGATCATTTGTCTGAGAGAATGAGCGGAGAAAGAAAGATAAAGGAGCATCATTAACAATCTACTGAAATTGCTCCCACTAGAGGAGGAGTGATGGCACACGGCTTGTTTTGTTCCATTGTTTTCATTTTTTTTGTGTGTGTCTGAGCTTTCGCTGCTGTTTTGCAGCTGCCTCCATTTCTGACGTCGTAACGTTACATAATGGAGACGTTTCTGCGAAAGAATCATTTCGCTCCTCCGTCGGTGATGACTTCAGAGAAACGCTCATTACTGTTTCGCTCTTAGTTGTTATTGTCGTTACGCTGAGGGCTAACTGTTATGGCTTCCTCTCCTTAATTATTAATGTGTTACAACTTTCTCTCAGTAAAAGACAGTTTTCAACATTACAGTGTTTTATATCCAGCAGCTGCCTCGCTGTCAACCTACTCACGGGGCAGATAACAAACAGACCCACCAGGGCAGAGGGAGAGGGCAGGTTTAGGGTTGATGAAGGACCTTAGATAAAAAAGGGATGCTGCGCCCCCTGTTGCAGCCTGAGGGTTTGGTTGTAGGAGGATACCAGAAGAGCCTGAAGTGATATATATAGATGAGCAGAGGTTTTTTTTTTTAGCTCAGGAGCAACCTTCCTGATTCGCTCTGACAAAGTCACCATCTGAAGAAAAATCATATGATATTTGACATATTATAAATGTGGTTTTATTAATACAGTATACAGTGATCAAGCTCAGTACAGTATGTAATTTTCTGATATGGAAACAATGGTTTAATATTTTTATGAATCGTTCCTGAATCGGATCGTAACCTGTTAATCAAGATATGAATCGTCACACCCCTAATATACACCATATATATATTAGGGGTGTGCAAAATAATTGTTTTGGATCAGATTGGATCTAACCGAACCGAATTGGATCGAACTGGATCAATGGTTTAATATTTTTATGAATCGTTCCAGAATCGGATCGTAACCTGTTAATCAAGATATGAATCGGATCATTTTGTAAGTGAATCGTCACACCCCGAATATACACTATATATATATTAGTGGTATGCAAATTAATTGTTTTTGGATTGGTTTGGATCGAACTGAATCCAATCGGATCCAACTGGATCGATCGTTTAATATTTATTATGAATCGTTCCAGAATCGAATTGTAGCCTGTGAATCGAGATATTAATCGGATCATTATGTGAGTGAATCATCACACCCCAATATACACTATACACACACACACTCAACAATCTGTCTCTTATACACATCTAGATGTGTATAAGAGACAGAGCCTGAAGTGATATATATATAGATGAGCAGAGGTTTTTTTTTTTAGCTCTGGAGCAACCTTCCTGATTCGCTCTGACAAAGTCACCATCTGAAGAAAAATCATATGATATTTGACATATTATAAATGTGTGACCGAATTGGATCGAACTGGATCAATGGTTTAATATTTTTATGAATCGTTCCTGAATCGGATCGCAACCTGTTAATCAAGATATGAATCGGATCATTTTGTAAGTGAATCGTCACACCCCGAATATACACTATATATATATTAGTGGTGTGCAAATTAATTGTTTTTGGATTGGTTTGGATCGAACTGAATCCAATCGGATCCAACTGGATCGATCGTTTAATATTTATTATGAATCGTTCCAGAATCGAATTGTAGCCTGTGAATCGAGATATTAATCGGATCATTATGTGAGTGAATCATCACACCCCAATATACACTATACATACACTATACACTATACACTATATATATATATATATATATATATATATATATATATATATATATATATATATATTAGGGGTGTGCAAATTAATCGTTTTGGATCGGTTTGGATCCAACTGAATCCAATCAGATCAAACTGGATCGATTGTTTAATATTTTTCATGAATCGTCCCTAAATCGGATCGTAACCTGTGAATCGAGATATGAATCCAAAATAGGATTTTGCGGGCCAAATATATCTCCACTGCGAGCCGGATTTGGCCCCCGGGCCTTAGTATGATAGGTTTGGTCTTTGTCATTAGTGGGCAACTTCAGGGTTTACAGATAGTTGCTTGGATACGGTTTCCTATTTAAAATGCTCACAATCTGTAGAGAAATCTGACGATATTTGCAAAATTATAATTATATATACGACATATTCTGTTACACTATACAGTTTAGGTTGTAATTTTTTTTGCTACTCTGTGCATTTCTGGTTTGCAGTTTGGCTCATTAATCATCGTCCGTTGCCCTTGTTGGTTTAATTGAGCATGAGTCAAGGGAAGTGCAGAGGGTCATTGACCAAATTACTGACTTCCTGTTGCTGCCATCTATAGATATTTATGTGCACGTGTGTGTGTTGATGTGAGAAGGAGATTATGTAACTGCAAGGCGCTGACGACAGGTTTGTGTTACTGTGTGACTGAAATTGTTTTATTCTCTGAGCGGCATTATCCGCCAAATAATGGCCAGGTTGTGTGTGTGTAGTGTCTTGGTATGTGTGTGTGTGTGTGTGTCAGGTAGTAATTAGTTAAGACAGACTCTCTGGCAGTACTGACAAGCCGAAAAAAGACTTGCCAGCACACTCAGAATGTTGGAGATAAAGAGACCTCTTCTAAATAACTGCGCTCTGGCTGAAAGTCTCCTTAAATAAAGTTAAAAAGTAAACTTTGACTTCATTTAGCCAGTCAACCCTGGACTCAACTTCTTACTTTACTAATTTTGTACAAGACTTACCTTTGGAAGTGATACTGAAGATGGCGCCATGCATTATTGAGGCTCTTCCTCTACTTATTCCGGTCTCTTAGCACATGTGAATTAATATTGTAATACACTTTGGAGGGCAAAATGTGACCGACCAGAATAGCAAAAGCAGCAGACAAAAAAGGATGTGGACCTGGAGGTGCAGTTTGTTCACGTACAGAGCCCGGTTCTGAGCAATGTTCATGGTGAGGACGGGTCCAGTCTTGGCTTTAACAATATTTTAACTAATTGTCCCTATAATGGATAAGCAGAATGGAAGAATGGATTATAACTAACCGTTAACCATTATTAATTGTTCTATTTAAAAGGAATACACTGCGGCCCCTAGATACAAGCTTCCCAACATAAGAGTTTTTAAGATTACAAGTGAGCAACTTTTGCAAGAACAACCAACTAAGAAGTGAAACGTCTTCAACTTACTGAGAATCTCCAGAAATATTTTTCTAGTTGAGTTTTTCCAAACGACTGTCTCGCCTTTTTACATATTTTCACAACAATAACGCTTGATGTTATATTGTGTTAGTTCTAAAAAAATATTTTGTTCTTTATTACAATAATTATTGATATATTTATGAATCAATCTTCATTTGATTATCAATTGCTGGATCACAGCAATCTCCACAACCACCACCCAAATCACACTGCACCATATTGTGATCCTTCCTGTGTGTAGAGCCCATTGATAAGTTATGTGGCACCATAACAGGGATTCAAACTTGACCTGGAGGTGAACCCTGGAGTTTCACACCAAAGAGACATTTCCTCTGGTGAAGTGAAGGCCAATAATTAATATTATTGTTAGTATTATTATAATTATCATATCTTCTTTGTTCCTGTCTGTGTTTTTGATGTTTGCATATTACTGTGGGCTGGACAAATTCACCGATTTTTAGTTATTTTTTTAATGTGGAAAATGTGATCTAGACACAGGTGAATGGACTCATGCCTGCTGCTGTAGAAGGGATTGAACTCGTATCTAGGGGCTCCAGCATTAGATGGATTTTAATTTACATTTATTTTTTCCATCCCACCCGCACTGCCGCCTTCAGCAAATTGGAAATCTAAAATATTTTGTAAATAAATATCTTTGTCACATGACTGCTCTCCTCAGAGAGATGACTTTTGCAGAACAGAGAGCAAAATGCAACAAATGTTAGAGCAAAGTCAACGAGGACACGGAGAATGGAAATGATGTTGCTACTGCCTGTGTGTGTATGTGTAGGGTAGGGAGGTGGGGGCTCAATTTTCTGTCTTGTTAGCTGTCAGTCACTGTAGTGTCAGCCTCTGTGCCTTCTGGCTTCTTCTTGGAACTGACTACGTCGGTGTTTTTTTTCGGGGGCCTGGAGAAAGACTGCAGCAGGAGCAGAGTGGGTGCTGTCACGGCAGCTCTACAGAGCCTGGGGTAAACTTTAGTCTGAAATAGAACTTTTTTTCCTCCGGCATCAGCTTGTTGGCTTCGCTGCAGCCTCTGTCCATTTACAATGAATGCTCATTTAACCTCCATACATTAGGAAATGTGTGTGTCAGCACTGACGTTGAGGAAGGGCAGCTGAAAGTCATAACTTTGCATTAAACAAAGCAGCCATTATGGGTTCACTTAAGATTCAACTTAATCAAGAACAGCATTTACTTTACATTCTGCAGTTACATGTGACCTTTAACAGTGAAAACGTGGACAAAAATACATTAGGGTGAAAGAGTGAAAGAGTCCATTTTTGCAGTTTTTTTATCACCAGAATCGAAGTTTAAGTGACATAACGTGCAGGAATGTCGAGCTTTCAGACACAGGAAACACCTGTGAATCTGCCCTGCTGAATTATTCACTTCTACAGATGACATTCACATCCGACAACGCGTGTTTTCACGGCACCGACATCACCTCGGTGACAATGAGAAACGAGCCGCTCTGTCCAGGAGAGAACGGATTCCCCAGCGTCTCGACAAACACCGTGCATTATTTAACACCAACAAGTAAATCCAACAAAGATCTGCACGACTTCTGCTCAAGGGTAGACCGTGGCGTGGGCGCTGAGGAACACCATCACTCATTCATTAGTTTGTTTGTGTTTGCATGGCCTGATTACAAATAAAACTGCAGGAAACTAATGTCACTTTGAACTAAGGGTTGGATGTTAATGTGTTCTGACTGACGACTCTGTCTGACGGTCAGTTTATCTGACAGAAAAATCTGTACATATGTATTTATGTATATGATATTCATATATACTCATATATGTGAGTATATACATATATGTGCACATATATACACAAAACTGGATATTACAAGTATCTGTATATGTACAGTAATTAATTATACTACAGTATATAAGGGTTCCATCCATCCATGCATTTTCACCTGCTTATCTGTTACTGAGATGCGGGGACAGTCTCCACGACTGCCACCCAAATCACACTGCATCCCACCATACTTTCCTGTGGGTGGTGAGCCCACTTGAAAATATATGACATATCAAAGGTGTAGATATAGTATATCTGCATATATATGTATATACGTGTGTGTGTGTGTGTGTGTGTGTGTGTGCTGTCAGTTTCAGTTCTTTACTGATGGTTACTGAAACCTGAGGTGCAAAGGTGCAAAACTCAGCATCTGTGAAACCTACTGCCTCATTATTAGTCAAGTCTTAATCAAGCAGCATATGTGGGGATGAAATTTCCATCAGGCCTGGGAGACGTTCTGCCGCGTTCCCTGCCTCTCACTCTCAGCCACGTCGCTTCATTTACTGCATTACTCTCGACTTGTTCACTCGTCTTTGAAGAAACACCTGTGAAACTTGAGGATCCACTTCCCATGCCTGCAATTAGAGCCACACACTCCTGGAGTGCACCTGATCAGAAGTATTATCAAATGCAGGAAGTGGAGAAGAGAAGTCACTGGGAATGTAACAGTTTAAACGTCTGTCAATGAAACTGTATTTAAAGATGTGGCTTTAAGATAAAACTCACTCATGTGTAGATTTGCTTTTGTTTGATACAAATGATATAATAATCTGTGTAGGATTATATTGAAAGCTGCAGGAGAATTATTTTAACGTACATGCAAATGTCAAAAGGAGTGGAAATGTTAAACCTCAGATCTGCAGCAGATCATGGAATTATATCTGAACAGCTGTCATGGCTGAGCTCCCCTCTCTTCTCTCTTCCTCCCGCTGAACTCCGCACTCCTTCTTCTTCCTATATTTGTAACAAGGAATGGTGTCAGCCCATTAGACTATTGTTGAAATATGGATGATGAGATAAGAGAGATGAGTGCTCCGAGTTCTATTCTCACCCAGATCTCCTTATTCTTATCTCATCACCCCGACTCTTCTCTGTCATTTCGGAGATACGGCTGAGGGAAACCTGAATTGTAATCATCACGTATCCTTCTCACGGCTCTGACTCTTTCCTTGCTCTGTAGGCCAAAATACGACGAGTTTGCAAACATTTTCAAAACATCAAACACGTTCCAGTCGTTAACAGATTTCCTAACTCTTGCCACGTCCATGATTTTGCCCCAAAGGAACTTTAATGGAAACAATCACAGTGATTTCGAACAACTCAGACTCAGACGGAATTAATGCCACAGATTCCGCGGTTATTGTTGTTTACAACAACATAATGGGTAGAAAAAGGGGCCAGACTTCCATCCTCAGCCCATTAACGCCTATAAAATTGGGCTGTTTGGGTGTCTACAAGGTTGAAATCCCTGCTGATTTAATGGAGGTTTAACAAACTGATTGTAACCATGATCTGATCTGACTGGGATTTCATTTGAGTTTCTGACAAACTAACTTTATTTTTTGACGGCTATAAGGCACACCTAAAAGTCTTGGATTTTCTTCAAAATGTGCGTCGCGCCCTATAGTGCAGTGCGCCCCGTGTGTGTTGTTGTTGTAAGGCGGACGTAGCAGAAAACACCATGAGAACGTTGAAGGGGGAAGTGTGGGCTTGGATTGTGTATAAAACCTGCGCCCTATGATGAGGTGAGCCTTATGTGTGTGTTAAATAAAGTAATGGCACACAAAACTGAGACTGCGCCTTTTGGTACGTTGCGCATTATGGTCGTGAAAATACGGTATTTTTGGAGAGAAATCGAGAGTTTCTTCAAGGGCTTCCAGCAATTAGTAGTTAGTACTTAGTTTGATGCAGACTGACCAAACATTTTAATAATACATTTTCGGTACCTACGGTAGTGACCATTCTTCTGGCCATCATGATTGCACTCATCAGAATATAATTTCCAGTGTAACATCTGCTCAAAAACCACAGGAACCTTAGGTAGACCTTGGTAGACCACCACCGGGTTGTGCACCCCCATTATGCTACCATTATGCATTATGATCATTATGCTACCATGGTGTTACCAGTGACGAGCAATTAGGGGTGTCTGATAATAGATAGTCAGTATAATAGGCCTCTTATTTTGAAATCTGATAACAAAATGCTGTTTCTAGATTTCAAAATAAAACAAATACAAATTTACTCAAATTGTACATCTTGTCCACAGACTTATTTTACCAGGTTTGGAGCAAATGGCTTCGTATTCCTGTATTAGTTGATGTTGGAATTGGAAAAAAAATCGGCCAAAAAAAAAAAAAACGGCCATCCTGAGGAGTAATCTTTGTCAGTAGCTGCCCAAGGAACAGGGGCTGAATGGATCTGACTTTCCCGACCTAAAACCAAACTCAAGTGAGCCTAAGCTGATCTGGGATCAGCTATAGTTCATCAGGCTGTGTTCTGTGTTCAGATAAGGCTCAGCATATTTCTGCTCCAGGTGAAGACTGTAGTCAGATTACAATTGACAAAAGTCAAAAGGACAACATCTGCACCTCCAGCGGGGCCAGATGGTTCATCTACCGAACGCATGATGCTCCAACTGCTGCAGGGAATATTATTAGAATATTCCACTGCGATTGTCAGAAGCTGACTCAGGATCAGCAGGACCGGCGTTCACGCAGTGCACACTGACACACATTTACCTGTTTTTCTAATTCCCTTTGTCTTTCATCTGGCTGCTGCAGAGGTAGCACTGATGGCTGAAGACAACCTTTTCTTACCTCTCAGGACTAAACAAATTCCGACACTGCTGCCCTGACACGGAGCTGCTGCACGGACGTTGGAATTTGGAATGAGGGCAGATGGTGTCACTGCATGTGTCCGGCCCTGCTGCTCCGACTGCTTACATGACTTAAGGGGCTTCAACTCATGTTCTTACATGAGAAGGTGCAGGTGATAAAAGATGTTCCTTCTTGAAGTAGGATAGTGGAAGCAAGTATGGCTCATGGTACTGCTAATCTATATTGACTATCTGATTGTACTGTTTGCGCTACTTGTTCGAATTTTCTTTAAAAAAATAAAAGTCAGCTATGATTCTTGCTTTGATTCAGTTGATCTCATAGTCATCTGGGATACTTTCTATACTATTCTGTTGTATATATACATAATAAACTATACAGAAGTAAGGTACGGAATGGTGCAATGTGATGTGGGTGGTAGAGTGGAGACAGTTGTGGAGACAGTTGTCCCTGCAACCCTGTAGGTAAGCGGATAAAATTAGATGGATTTTCGTTCGTTCATTCATCTTCTTCTGCTTGTGCGTTGCCAGATCTGAGCCTTCCTGTGGGTGCTGAGCCCCCTGGAAGCAATGTGGATGGGGATGGTGCTAGGATCAGAGCCCCTCAGGGGGAACTTTGCTGCGGGTGGTTTTCGAACATGAAGCCTTGCAGACCTGAAGCCCCAAGTCTGCTTCCTTTACCACTAGGCCAGCACTGCGGCTCCTTCATTTATCCATTCATTCCTTTCAAAATCAAAGTCACAGTAGTGAAAATGTCTGCATAGCCTTGTATAATTGTGCAAAGAATTACTTTGAAACAATATGATACACAACTGCCACCCAAATCACACTGTTCTATGGTAAGTTACGTGGGGTGGGCCGGTACTATCACAGTGGCAACCTGGCAGCTGGAAGAATCAAACTCTAAGCTTGCGAACCCAAGTCTACTTCCTTAACCGTTAGGCCTGAATAGAAGTTAGTTTTAGCAACGTTGTATTATAAACCAATGTTCTACTGCTTATAGGATCACAGTCTTTTCTGCATGTTTCCATTTAAGCCGTGAGAAAGATTTAGTCCAGGTTTTGTGCTTCTCTCCCATAGTCCAGAAACAGGCATATGAAGGATTAGATGAAGGATTAGATGAATTATAATCTCTAAATTGACCATAGGTGTGATTAAGGGTGGGAATGGTCAGCTCCAGGCTCCACCTTCACCATTTAAGCAGATTAGGTTTAGATGAATGAGCGAGAAACAGACTTAATATACGAAACCATCTTCATCTCTTACTCCTACTCCCTCTTCTACTCCCCTCCTCACCCCCCGTGGATCCCTCTCTCTAATTCTTCTCACTTCTGCGTTCTCAACATCATCTCCTTAACCTCCCACTCACCTCTTTACTCCCTACTTCATATTGGACCTTCCATTATAGTCCCCCTCTTTCCCGTGTCCTTTTCACTCCCTTTGAGTTGGCTTCTATTTTCCTCAGTGTCTCCAGCGTTCACCTGCACCACAGACATTCACATTATAAACATAGTGATTCCTCTTCTAACACATTTAATGCTTTCCAAGACCCAGTGTGAAAAGGAAAAAAAATGCACAGTAGAGAGACAGTATTGTTGCTATATTTATAGTTTTATTTATTTTTTATTATGACCATTTCATATTTATGTATACCCAGAGGCAATGGCTCTGTCTTTGGTGTTAAACTCCAGGGTTCACCTCCTGGACAAGTTCGGATCCCGGTTCGGGCAGTTGACTTCCAGTGGGCTTACCACCTGCAGGAAGGTACAGTACAGTGCAATGTGATTTGGGTGGCAGTTGTGGAGACTGCTGCCCCCGCAACCCAGCAATAAGGGGATGAAAGTGCATGGGTATTTGCAGTATATATATATACATTCATATCATATATTATATTTCATAATTTAAATTATATTTTATCTCCACCACTGCCACCCAAATCACACTGCTCCTGTGGGTGGTGAGTCCACTGGACTTTATGTGAGTCTTGACAGTGTTATGCTCAGAGCACAGCAATGGCAACCTGGCAGCTGGTGGATTCGTACTTTAAGCCTTATGGACCCAACTCAGCTTCTTAGTCACTGCGCCACCACTGCCACCAAAAGAGTAAAATTTGGCAAAGAATTTATGAAAGAAATGTTAATAAATCTGAATGCAGGCACCATAAAATTGGCTGCAAATTTACAGAAATTGATTTTTGAAGTCAAGGATAAAGATAAGTAATCAGTTTGGATATGAAGTGCAGGTGAAGCACTGAGGAGCTTCCATTCAGACAGAAACCTGAGCTACAGATAGATAGACTCATCGATCGATGTTCTCACAGGCTTCAAGGAAATTAAGTAGGATTAAATGGAGGGATTTAGAGCTGAGTGAGGTAGATGGTGAGATTCCTGGCTGCCTGCCTCCGCACTTTGTCATGGATCAGGACCCAAAGGGAGGAAGTGGAGACAAGTGGGGACGTGACGAGCCAAAATCAAAAGCTCCATCTGTAGTAGAGTCACTGACTCAACAAATGTCACAACCGCGGGTTTGATGGGAAAATGACCAGCATACGACTGACAGCACACCTGGTGTGTGTTTTAGTAAGGACTGGAATGTTGCACTGGTCCACAGAGACGACAACCAGAGGTCAGGCACTTTTGTCAAATAATTTAATATATGTTTTTCTGTGTTTGCATGACTATACTGGAAAATCTGGACTAGTAAATTATTTTTTTGAAAAAATAGTTTTCAACTTTAATAATCCTGATTTATTTAATTCATTTAGTCATTGTGATGTAATATAAAGTCAGATTTTCATTGTCATACAACACAAAGAGCAGACAGATCCACTAACTTAGTGGTGTCTTTACCCTGGATTTTGATATTTTTGGATAATCCAAAAAAAAAAAATAGATATATAAATAAACTCAAACCTCTGTTTTGCCAGAATGTGGACAGGCTGTGAGATTAAGATAAGTCCATTAAGGGGAATAGCAACAAAAGGTTTTATGACCCACTGCTTTCCATTTAACGGCCGTAGCTTTGCAACACCATAATTAACGTCCTCTGGTTCCTTAAAACGTGGTGTCAGTGTCAGTTAAAACTCTCCCAGCGTGATCTCCGGGACATGTGAGCGGCCATCAGCTGGTATTGTGTAATCAGTGCGGCGGCGTTAGTCAGCCGCCCGCTGATACAACTCCCCGAGGAGGAAAAGGTTATTGGTCAGAATGACAAAGACACTCAACTCCTGTCAGAGCAGGTGCTGCAGATACTATTAGTTTTGATGGATTGGACATGAGAAGGACATTGGTGGTGGTTCATGGTATTAGGCAGTGGGAAAGTAGATAATCTGGCGAGAATAGCGTATTGATTTAAGAGTGAAAACAGGTTATATCAGTTGTTTTTAATTGGATTAAACCCCCTGTCTATTATACATACATACACTGACTTCATTAACTTCACCTTTGTTTCCTTCCTAAGACCTAGAACCCTCAGACTTCCTGTTTTTTTCTAATCTTCCTTGACAAGTTTAATTCAGGCCTCTGTTCTCGGCTTCTTGCATTGCTTAAACTAAACCTCAGGGCAAGTCCTTTACTTGAGCTGGGGGAGTACTTCACACATGGACATGCACATGCATTCATGCACACTCAGACTTGATTGATTTTTCAGTGCCTGTTGAGGTTTAATGTGTCCCAGAGTGGCTGCATCATATTTTGCTGGGAGGGCAAACCTGTCCACTGTTTGTTCAGTCCCACCTGGGACCGACTTAGAAGCTGAGGAAAAGCAGGGAGAGAAGGAGAAGAAAGGAAGGGAGTCTAAATGTTAGTGAAGATAAAATGTTGATGGCACAGAAGGCGGTGGTGTCACGTCAGGAGGTGGGGTCAGCCAAAGCAGAGACAGGAGGCCAAGATGGGGGCAGACGCACCGACATTTTCTTTCTCTTTCGAGGTGTCACCCCAGAGAGCCGTCCGGGTGCCGTCCCTGTAGCGGTGGAGAGAAAACAGTGAGCAGGAGACACAGACAGATTAACGCAAAGAATATTGATGTGGTTGTAAGTGTCTGTGTGGGTGAGTTCAAGTGTATGCTGAACCGGAGAAGAAAGAGAGAGAAAGGGGGAGAGAGGGAGACACTAAAAGTGAGTTATGAGCACTTTTACATCCATGTGATCCATGTATGTACTTGTGTGGACGCTTCTTGTTTGACATATACAAACCAAAGGGTTGGAGTTAGTGTTTACAGCTCTGTGTGTGAATTTTGTCTTTTAAAATATTTATACAGAAAAGAATATGTGGCACAGGTTTCAAAGAACCTGAAATGACTCACAGTAACAGGGTAAAAGTGTATTTTTTAAAGGGTAGACTCAACATATTATCACAAACATATTGCAACATGATAACTGCAGGAAATCTATTGAATATGCACAGAAATGTACTTTTATAGAAAAACAAGGGTAAAAGTGTACTGTGATTGAGTGGTTTTGATAAATATATTGTACTTTAAGGTTAATACAGTTTGTGATTATTTCTTACGATGACTTGAACGCCTCATTATGATGGTTTGGTTATTTGGGTCAGTGAATATTACCATATTGTAGTATATAATGTTGTACTAAGGACAAAGAGAGTGTCCTTTTTTTTTCTTCTTCCTCTTAGTCTACTTTTTTTCATTTTTCATGTGGAAACAGATGCAAATGTCTGGGTCTGGATCTATTATTTTTTTCCCATTCACACAGAACCAGAGGCACAGAGTGGTATCTCATTGGAACAGAAATTGCAAAGTTGACAGTTAGTAGAAATATTAATATAATATTTATTTATTTTTGTTCAAAATGTACTTATTTACATTATTTGTGTGGAATGAGTCCAAAACAAATTACCCAAGTCCCACCTACAATATTAATAAATAATAATACCAACAAAAAGCTATTTTATCATTTATGAAATAAATTTTTATTCAATATATTTGTTTGTGCTGCTGCTTCAATTAACTCCAGTGGCCATTTATAAACTGTATTTACGAACCACTGTATCCCTCATCAATTCTTATAAATATTTAGAAGTTCTCCCGTGCTGTGGCGTACTCCATGATGTAGAACAAACAGGTAGGCTGGAAAATTACTTGTCATTTTCGATGATTGATTCCTTGAGAAGTTGCAGCTGCGCGACCAGCTCGCGTGATGCGCAACACACTCCTGCCGATGTAGATTAGACAGTTATTAAATGTACTCAACCAATTTTGCGGCGCGGGTACGTCCTGCCGTACCCTCAGGTGACCAGGAATAGCCTTAAGATGCCACGTCAGATAATCAGAAAATGACACTGTGTTTGCAAATAGTGCGAAATTGACATTGTTGTTTTTTTTTCTTTCACTCATTTACGTGCAGGTCTGTTGTTGAAACAATTCCATGGGGTTATTTTGACTGAAAAAACAAAACAAGGGACGTCGGGGCTTTCGATGTATGTCGTAAATAAGTAGTTATTTTGTGATTTTAAACAACAGTTTGGGAGTTAGGCGTAAGATTTATTATGGGATTAAACCTTATTAACTTTCATTCAGCATCTGCTTATGCACTCCCTGATTGCCACCCAAATCACACTGCACCATACACTGAGTACCTCAGTGGCAATGTGACAGCTGGTGGAATCGAACCTCACACCCAGCAGGCCCAAATCTGCTGCCTTAACAATTGAAACCAAAACATGTCAGAGTAAAAGTGCATTGTCAAATTACTTAGTCGCTCTTTTTCTACTGGAAAAATTGATAATACAAAGATGAAGACCAAACACAATAGCAAGGACTAATTTAAGGTTTTAAATTAAATAGATTCCCATCCTTGAAATTACCAAATTATAATGGAAATTGCTACACTGTGTAAACAAGTCTGATTTGACTTCACTGACAATACACATTACACTGCAGACACTAGGGAAAGATGGAGTGTTAAGAAAAAGAGGTGAATTGTGAAGAACTAATTGCAAAGCAGTATTTCCCTGAGGATGAAGGTAAGAAACTTCAACACGTCGTGTCATCTTAGCGGGAACAGACTGCACAACTGAGGATATTTATGCAGACTCAGACTTTAAACAAGTCTTTGTTTTTAACCTCTGGTCAAAGTCACTTCACTGTGTGATTAAATACACTCAAATAAAACTCCCTTTACTTCCTTCAAGCAATGTAAATTTAAGTTAATTTATGTTTTCAGCCGCCCCTTGGTAGTGTTTTGTTAAATAGGTTCATATTCATCATTTTACAAGTAGATTGGACAAGAAAAATGAATCAAACCATTTTGATATATATTTATTTTTATCGTTTTAATTACTGCACTGATGTAAACTGCGATAATCGGTGTATACTCAAATGTCCGATGGTACCTGAATGTACCTCGCGTAAAAACAACAACCCGTTATGTCGGTTTTTCTAGAAGCTTCTCTCATTAAATACCGCGTAACTGGCTAAACGAACGTAACATGGATATAATTAAATACGTAAATAAGAAAATAAATCATAAAAGTCGATATTTTGTTGTATGTATATATATTGTAGCATTGTCTGTGTTTTTTTTTGGGTGGGTGGGAAAGTTTGAGACCCCCAGGAATGGAGTATTTTACCCCTGTAGCTGTAACCGTTGATGCCTGTGTTTCCCGCCGAGTCTCACTGCTCCTTAACTGCACTTCTGTTAATACATGGTTCGAGAGGATCAGCATCATGGTGATCCTGCTCAACTGTGTGACTCTGGGCATGTACCAGCCGTGTGAGAACATCGACTGCACGTCGGACCGCTGCCAGATACTGCAGGTAAGGCAGATTCCATAACTGCAATATCAGCGTGGAGTTATAGTGGTGATAAGATACACACACTCACTGCAGCTCCTGCCTGTTGGAAGAACCTCCTGTCTAGACAAGGAGAACAGGATTCTGTTGTTTTTGCTGAGCCATAAGCAGTTTTATATATTTTTTTTATTTTTGATGAGAGTGAAGATGACAAATGCTAGTGGTTCAGCTTTTACAGTCACAGATGCCACAGTTGTAGAGTTCGAACTACACAGTGTTGCTGTAGAGAAGTGGTTCTCAACTGGTGGGTCCCAAACCCAAAAGTGGGTCGTGGACTCGTTCTGAATGGGTCTCGAACAGGGGCGTAGCCAGACCCCTTATAATGGGTGGACCCTGAAAAAAATTAGGGTGGGCCAACCCCAAAGTATTATAGCCGAGTTTGATCAGCCCTCTCATTGGATTGGGTGGGCCTGACTGACAAGTGGGTGGGCCCAGGCCCACCATGGTCCACCTGTGGCTACGCCTGTGGTCTCGAACAGCTGGTGAAAAATCAAAATAATAATTACTATTTGTTTTAATTGAGGAAATCTCTTATTTTGAAAGGCACACTACTGATTAAAATGAGTGTGTTAAAAGAACTGATTTTTCAAATTATTTTTTTTATTTTTCATTTTTTTTAGAAAATTAATTTGCTTGGTTTGAATTCTTTGAGAGTGAGTCGTGACTTAATGACCACAGGAAAATGTGGGTCCCAGAGTCAGACCAGTTGAGAACCACTGCTGTAGAACACTGGTGTCTGATGCTGAGTTTATTTTTTAATAAATACTTTTACTGTTTGTTGTAAACTGTTGTTGTTAATCTATTCAAATGGAATGGTTATTAATATGTATGTAATGTATATTGTATTAATCGTTAATAACATTATCATTCTACCTTTTCTGCCATACCAGCATTTCTCCAGAAAAAAGGCAAAAAGCCTTTTAGCCTTGACCACGCCTAGAGATTTTGGTAAAATGCATCCACCTGTTTTTCAATAGTTTCCCCGCTGAACTTTTCCAAACTATAGCATATGTCTAGACTGAATGATTCTCTTTGAGTCTTTTTGTATTGGTAAAAAGCCTAATTCCAGAGCTGTAACGGAGCTGTTTCTTGTGGGAAAAAAAAAAATCCAAAAAACAAAATTAGAGTTTTATAGTCACTATTCCTCTGGTAACCACAAGTGTGTTTTTATTCTGCTTTTTTAATTGAATGGAGTCTTGTAATAGTAGTTCAATGAGAAAATCTGTAAAATGAAAAAAAAAATAAGTCTCCAATATTTTCCTTAACTTAGAAATTGAAACTTCCATCATTTACAAGATGAGAATATTTTGGGGAAAAATTCAGCCCCAAGAATTTAAATTTTTTTAATAGGCAATAACTCCTGCAAATCCTCTGGCTCTGCTGTCTGACTTCCTCTGCCGGTTTAGTTCATCTTCCAGAACACTCTTCCATCCCTGGTGTTTCCTCACTCCCTACACACTTGCTCTCTGTCCCTTTCCCCTCCTATATTTCTCTAACAAGCTCGTCTGTAGCGTGAGGGTATCTGCTCTGGTGGTTGCTAATGGTAACAGCAGGGATTTTGTTGACAGGGCCATGGTAGTTAGAGTGGCCCTCACATGCTCTTCTGGACCTTTGAAAAGTCTTAAATCCCCACTTCAATTCTGAGAGTAAAGAGAACAGTAGATAACCTTTGGATAAGCTGAGATGTGATGTTGGTTTGCTGCGGTCAGAAGAGGATTCAGAGTCTTAGTCTTGGCTGTGGATCAGTGTAGTCTGTGGTACAATGTTAGAAACTGACATGTATTTGATATGTAACTGCACTGATTACATTTGAACCAATCACATTTCTAGAAAGAATCACTCTTCAGAAAATAAGAATGTTGAATTGAAAAAAAAGCCTTATTTTTATATTATGTATTTAAAAGCAAGGACATGTAGTTTATATATTTAGAGAACAACCATCACATCACAATCACTCAATTGTTGAAATTTCCCCTTCAGTTTTACAGTATGAATCAATAAGGTATGAATCAAACTTGCGGCTCGTGGGCCATTTGTGGCCCGCAGAATGATATTTTTCGGCCCCCATCTTGATGTGAAAGTTGAATTTATAATAATATTTTATAGATTTGTTCTCCACAATTGATGGTAAATCCTATAGCTCTCAAAACCCTGTACCACAGTCTCCTTCTGGTTCAGTGTTGTAAAACTGATTTTTTAATAAATATTTTGAGACCCCTCACATAAGGTATCAATTGGTTTTGGAATTTTGTGACTGGAAAATAAATACAATAATATCAGGTGTCACTTGTTTCCAGAGGACACAGATGGTGTATGCACTCCTTTTTTTTCAGCAGGGGGGAGAGCATTTGTATCAATGACCTGCTAACTGCTGTGTCATCTCAAAGATTCATTGCAGTGACAGTTTATGAAGTAACATCAGAGCAGCTCTGATTAGAAACTATGATGAAGCACATCTCCAGACAGACTTAACCTTTTTACAAATCAAACTGATAATAGAACCTGATAGAGTGGCCGAGAAGGAAACTGGCAGCCGTGACAGATAATGGTGATTAATTTCTTTTCCGGTTGCTTGACGCGGAACTGAACACAGGCTTGACTGCTGCAGTGTATGTATCATAAAGAGATCTACATATATTTTGCCTATAGAAAGGAAAGGGAGGCAAACTCCTTGTCACCACTGCACACATCGAAATGTCACCTCTGCATTTAACCCATCACCAAAGTGAACAGTGGGCAGCTTTAAGCGGTTGGGGAGCAGTGAGTGCGGACGGTGCCATGCTCAACGGACCTCACTCAGAACCTGGCTGTTAATTCCGGTCTCCAGTCCAGTTCCTTTAACCGCTAGGCCACCACTGCCCCATTTACAATTTAGAATTATTTACAATGATATTATGTTAGCGGCACCGTAGTGATATTCTTAATGCTAGAGATGGAGCTACAAGGTTGGAGACAAAGAGGAGATTGATGGATCCAGTGATGGAGAACATGGAAGTTGTTGGAGTCAGAGTAGAAGATACAGACGACGGGGAGAGATATAAAATGTTGATTCGTTGTGGCAACGACAAGCTGTAAGGTTACCATATTTATATTCAGGGCAGTGTTTACCTAGTGGTTAAGGAGTGGACTTGGGTCTGGAGGGTTCCAGGTTTGAATCCACCAGCTGCCAGGTTACCACTGAGGTCCACTTAGCATGGCACCATCCCACTTACTTCTCCCCGGGTGCTCAAAGCTGCCCACTGTCCACTTTAGTGATGCGTTAAATGTAAAGATCAAATTCTGTTGTGTTCATTAATGTGTATCACAATAAAAAGTTTTCCTTCCTCCTTCTCATTTCAACATGTGTTGCTGACAGTTGGTCTAGTCGTGTGAAACATCTTCTGTGAACAAAAAAAAGGAGTTATCCAGAAATGAAAGAACAATATTCTTAATCCCTCTTGACTTTTATGCTGGAATAAAATACCACATCTGCTGCTCCTAGAATAAATTTTGCTCTGTTCCCTAACACAGCCATCAAGTGTACTTGAAGTCAACGGACTTCTCCACCTTCAAAGCGTTACAGTCTTACCCCAAATGTCCTGTGCATTATTCTTCACTCTTTTGCTCTGAGCCCAGTGCTGAGTCCATGGTCCAACATTTAACCTTTACCTGAACAACTTGAAAAGGCAATAACCCTAAACCACTTGAAGAAAATTGTTTTCCCACTGCACCGTGTGTGTATTGGCTCGTGTTACAGTACGCGTTACACACTCCATCCCGAGGACATGTTTTTGTGCTTTGGCAAACCTGGAACTGTATCCAGCTGGAAAATGAAAACCTTTCTTTCACCAGGCAGTTTTTGTTTTACTCTTATTGTATTTGTATATATTTTATGAGGAAACATTTTGTTTGATTTATAATCAAATGGTTTATTATATATTAATGCAGTAAATGACTTCATTCTTCAGTCTTCATTACATTTGTTATGTTATTTGTTTCTCAGCTTCCAATACACACTGGTAGCAGAAAAAAAAGGCACAGAAATTCTTGTTGTGCCCATGCACGGTTTTTCAGATAGGAAGATTTTATAGGTAGGAAATATCTCAGAACACCAGAAATTGCATCTTATTAAGGTGTATTTATGTGTTACAACTTAACGTCCGATCGGTTAAAATATTACGAGACATTTAACCGGTCCGTGGCGCAAAAAACATTGGGGAACACTGATTTATTATATATTAAAGCAGAAAATGAGCATTCGATTTTAAGTGATAATTACATCTGTCCTGTTAAGATTTGTTTCTCAGCTTCCAATACAAACACACTCACATATACAAAATAAAGCTGTTTAGGTTATAGTTTACATTCATTGCTTTGCTGCTCATATAGGACAGAGCTGCTGTAAAAGCTTCAAATGTCAACATTTGCGGGAGGTAATGTTCATAATTATGTTTGACTGTCTCCCATTAGATTCTTTGCTTTTCTCTAGCCCTAAATGTTATGATTAATATTGTTTTTGTTTATGAAGCAGACAATTTGTCCTCATCAGAGACACGTGCTGTAGACACTGAGAACATCTGGAGCCCGTAATTTTCACAGGCACACGGGAGGGAACAGATGTCGTGCTAAAGCTAAATGTTGTCAGAATCCATCCTGCGCCATCTTTGGTTAACTTCCTCACCTTGTATCTCCGCAGGCCTTCGATGCATTCATTTACATCTTCTTCGCATTGGAGATGGTCATAAAGATGGTGGCCCTCGGGATCTTTGGGCGTCGCTGTTACCTGGGAGACACCTGGAACAGGCTGGACTTTTTCATTGTCATGACGGGGTGAGCAAGAATTCACATTTTGTTGGTTGTGAATATATATTTTTTGAATATTCCATGTATCTGCTAATTCTTATCCTGTAATAACAGATAGTGAAGGGAAAATTACTTTTCTATATCAGGGACTATATTTTTCTTCTTCTTCTTTCGACTTGTCACTTTTTTAATGGGTTACCACAGCGAATCAGCAATTTCCATCTGCCCCTGTCCGCTGCATCCTAACTCCAACTACCTCCATGTCCTCTCTCACTGCATCCATAAATCTTATCTTTGTCTCCAGTATGTCCATGTCCTCTGAACATGTCCAGACCATCTCAATCTGTCTTCCCTAGCTTTTTCTCCAAACCTTCCTGTCTGTGTTGTCCCTCTAATCACCTCATTCCTGATCCTGTCCATCCTTGTCTCTCCTAAAGGGAACCTCAGTATCTTTAACTCCTCCACCTCCAGCTCTGTCTCCTGTCTTCAACCTGTTCCTAGAGTCTCTAATCCATCCATCATGGCTGGTCTCACAACTGTCCTGTAAACCTTCTCCTCCACCTTAGTTGACTCTCTTCTATCACAGATCACTCCTGACTCTTTTCTCCAGATGTTCTGTCCTGACTCCAGTCTATTCTTCTCCTCTCTTCCACAGTCCCCACTGCTCCTATCAGTTGATCCTCAGTATCTAAACTCATCCACCTTCTCCACCTCTACTCAACATTCCACTGTTCTCCCTTTCATTCACACTTAGGTATTATAAATACTCATATTATGAAAAATAAAGGGAACCTAGAAAACTGTTTATGTGTTTGTGTCAATGTACATGAGTTGGTGTGTGGACGGGAAGACATTTGTCTTCATTTGGTGGCTTCATTTCATACTCAGTGGACCCTCATTATTCGTTTGAACATTTGCAGCTCGGACTTAGACAGAAAAAGTGACATTCTGTTGTCGTGCTCATTTGGAGCTTGTTTCGTCGAAGTAAATGTTAGTCCCCGTTTTGGTACGCGAGTGTGTGAATGTCTCTGTCTTCATTTTCTACTTGGCAGCATCTATTATATTAGCGTCTATTGGTCTAATTACAAAAGACATTGCCAGTCTAAAGCAAACCAACCACTGCATGACCTGGGGGCTTCGTCACTGCTTTCTTACTCCCATTTGCTTCTTTCTTTGTCACATGCATGAAAGAACAGGCTCAGAAGATGCATTCGCTCCATTAACCCTATTAGAGGCAGTGCAAAGTGTTTTATTTTCCATCAAATTTGTAATATCTTGAACCTGATCTTCTGCACTGTGTTGGCTCCACTCCTATTCCACAGCAATCAGAGAGAATCAAAGTGTGTCTGATTGTGTTAGTGTGTAACAAGTGTCGCACTTGTTCTTTTCTTACATTCAAATACTAATCTTAAAAAAAGGAAATTGCTGTTCCTTATATGCCTGTGGCTACATGTTTTCTTTAGGTAGTTTTCCTTTTATTTTTCTTTGATTTAATGCAAGGATTCAATTTACAAAATGAAAAAAGTTCGCCTCTGGTCCTGCCGGAGACTGATATTTGATTTGTTAGATATTTGCTGCCTTAAAGTTTGTTTTTTTTTGTTTTGTTTACTTTCTATATTACATGCTGGGCATTGTCAAACAGTATGTCTCACTAATAAAACCCTTGTGTTTGCAGCCCATAAAAGGTTCTATGTTGTTTCAGATCTTTTTAAAGTCTCATACACAGGGAAACACAAACCCTCAGGCTGACGAGTGAACATCTTGTGTCTCTTCCATTTTGGAGTCTTGCAAGAGAATTCATACTGAGTTGAAGATAGGATTTCACCTCAAAAAAAAAATCCTGCTGAGACTCAACTTGTTTTCTCGACACTGTGGATTTTTCCCTGTTTCCTTCTTTACACAATGCAAGTCATGAATGAAGGAGATGGGATTGAGGCTGAGATCCTAAACCAGCTATGGGCAAACTGAGGCCGGCCAAACCTGTCCAAATTATATAGGCCAATGATCACTTATCTTGTGATTGGTCAGGGATAACCGATCTCCTCTGTGATTGGTCGGCGATTGAGCAGCTGTCCTGTGTTTTGTTGAGATCACTGTTCTGCCCTTTGACTGGTCAAATTGCACTGATCTGGCCTTTGACTGGTCATGGAGAAGGGTGCTTACCTGTGATTGGTCAAACATAACTGATATAACCGATGATTGGTCCACACTGATAAGTTGGACGGTGATTGGTCAAAGATCACTGATTTGGCCTGTGATTGGTCTAGGACAGGGGTGGGCAAACTAAGGCCCGGGGGCCACATGCGACCCGTTGAGCCTTTTAATGCGGCCCGCCATCCCAGTCCAAATTAAATACTTTATTTTTATTATAATTAAACTTCTGACTTTTCCCTACAATGCCTGCGTTTCCCCAGTAGATTACATTATAAAGGCTATTAGAAATGTAGTATTTTGGGTTTGATACACTGATAAATTGGACGGTGATTGGTCAAAGATCACTGATTTGGCCTGTGATCGGTCTAGGACTACGGCACAGGGCTGTGATTGGTTGGAGATATTTCGCATAACTGATTTGTTGTATCATTATTCTTATGCCTTTCCCTGCTATGCTCACATTTCCCCAATAGATGGCAAATAACTTTGGATTTTAGCCTACATGGATGACTTTAACATGTTATCTTTGTTCGCATCTGTTTACTGTGGACCTAGCCCCCAATGGTAGGACCAAACGTGGCCTTATTGAATAATCATGGCCAAATTTTGAACAAATATAAAGGATGAAATACTGTGCTTGTGCATAGTTTTAAACCAGTGATTAGTAACAAAGATGCTGGAGGAAGTCTACTAATTACCCGCCCAAATGCAGGGATTCTGATTGGTATCTACAGCGCATGCTTTTGGGCGTGTCTTCTAATGTTGATGTCTCTCAGTCTCACTAAGACAGTCACGCACACATTTTAATTGCTTTAATAGTCTCCAGGCCTCCTTGGTTTCTCATTCTGTGCCTCTGTGGTCCTGGTCCCATCGACAAAACAGACATTAATGTGTTTCAGACAGGTTGCAATAAGACCTCTCCACACAGCCAGTCCCCAAACAACTGTTATGAACTTCTCTATACTGTGACATTCATCAAGCTGCTGTGTGGCATTTCTCTATTGTCCACCACAGGGACCAGTAAATTGGTCTGGAAATCAGCTTTACTCCAACAACGGCAGTGTTTAGGTGTTTCCAGGAGTCCGAGGAGGGGGCCAGGAATCACACCTCAAATGTTATAAATTTATCGTGGTTTTAAATATTTTATTAATGTACGAATAAAACGTTAATGGGTTCCAGAATGTCGGCTGTATAACAGTTCAAACCGTTGTTAGAACAAAGAATCCCACTCTGCTGTGCAGCGGGGCGCTGCTCTGTTGATGACTCGCTGCAGTGGAGATGGCAAATGGAAAGAGCTTCCCTGTGGGATCAATAAAGTATCACATTATTATAAATGACATGGTTCATAAGTCTATGTGAGTAACAGACTCTGAGCCTGTTTTTTTTTTTTGTCAAATCCACTGGCTGTACTCTGGGTGTTATTAGCTGCTGGTGGCAGGGCTGCTGCTGCTGCTGCATTGTACCATCAGTGGTTCAGCCCCTGGGCTGCAGCTGAGACACAAGCCTGGGGAGGAGCAGTGCTGGAAAGAAAGGATTGAGGAGGTTGAGTCACATTCTGCAACCTAAGGAGATTGTTATTATATAAGTGTTTTCTTTTCTTGTTAAATCTAAATCTTCTTTTTCTTTCGGCTTGTCCATTATTTCACGAGTCAACAATTTCCATCACTCCCTGTCCTCTGTATCCCCAACTCTAACTCCAACTACCTCCATGTCCCTGGGTTTGTCTCCTACCTGGTCGCTCCATCTCTAGGATCATTCTTCTACCAATGTATCCACTGTCCCTCCTCTGAACATGTCCAAACCATCTCAATCTGTCTTCTTTAGCTTTTTCGTCAAACCAACCTGTCTGTGTTGTCCCTCTAATCACCTCGTTCCTGATCCCGTCCCGTCCCTAAAGAGAATTTCAGCATATTTAACTCCTCCACCTATTCCTCCTCCACCTATTCCTGGTGTCTCTAATCCATCCATCATGGCTGGTCTCACCACTGTCCTGTGAACCTTTCCCTTCACCTTAGCTGACTCTCTTCTATCACAGATCACTCCTGATACCTTTACCCAGTCGTTCCATCCTGCCTGCACTCTATTCTGCCTGTACTGCCGTGTTAAACCCAAATAAAATAAAAAATGAGTATCTCATGAGAAAAACGTAGTCCAAATAAGTAGTAACCATAAAAACAGTAAAAATAAAAAGCAACAGCAGAGCCATGCTGCAAAACTGGTACACAATTTTAGCAAAGAAAGAGAAACTGAAATTGAGCCCAGCAACACTGTTCAGTGAATTGTCGTGTTTTAATAATTCATGATTTTTATTTTTCTTTCCTCTTCTGTTTTGCTGTTTGTTTTACCAGGATGATCGAGTATTCGCTGGACCTTCAGAACATTAATCTGTCAGCCATCCGGACAGTTCGGGTTCTTCGGCCGCTCAAAGCCATCAACCGAGTGCCAAGTGAGGACATTTACGTTTCTTTTGCTTTCATATTTCGTAAAATGGTCTGTAAACCTACAGTACAGTATATATGTGGATATATTTCAGTAAATGAAACACGTCAGGGTTCATGTATTCAAGTACTCAGGCCGCAGTATTCACTACTTCCATCTTTATCTCAGTTGTTCGCCATAACTTTTTACTTCTATTGATTGTTTTTCTCCGCTGCACAAACAGGAAGCTCTTAATCACCGTAAGCACCAATTAGCCGTTCCAGAGCCGGGATCGTACCGGTCTTATCTCAACGTTTTAGCGCTTTACTGGTTACCTAACAATTAGCTGTTAACAACAATGGAATGCAATGAACTCTTTCGCTAGAAGTCTGGTATGTTGTGGGTCTATTTCTTATTAATATTTAAAAGGTGGGAAGAGAACTCCCAATTTATCAACATATAATGGACTTTTCTTTTCCAAGTAAGCAGGGACAAAGACATTCTGTCCTTCCCAAAGTTTACTCTTCCTGCAGTTAGTCTTAAGTAGACAGAATGTATGATTTGGAATGTTCTTTTTAGAAAATAAAAAAAAATAATGTCTGTGGCAGATGGGAATAATCTAAAAAGTTGCAATGTTTAATTCACTTTGTTTATGGGGATGGAAATTGTTAAAAATACAAGTTAAAGTCACATTCAGTTTTATAGGGAAATTTTGGAAAATGTCTTTGCATTTCAGGGGGAAAAAAAAGAAGTATAATCCCAATGCAACATTATAAAATTCTGAATTTTGGAGGGCCGTATTCCAAAGCTAAATGGGCCGCATTTGGGGCCACAAGCCTCAGTTTACCATGTCTGCATCTCATAGTACATTGTTCTCTGGTGGTGAAATCTAATTCCAGTTTTCACTTATTTTGAGGAACAAGATCTAGGAAAAAAAAAAACAGATGGGTTTGACGTGGATTGTTTGCACTGTTTTCACTTGGGCGAGTGGTAATATCTGTGAAGTAGCCCGACTCCGTCCCCTGTTCTTGACCCTATTTAGGGTGAGGAAATGTGGGAATAGAAATATGTCTTGTTTGAGCTGTTTGATTGCTGCAGAGCTTAAAAACACACAGGGAGCAGGAGTCCACCCTGACCTCATACAAACTTCAATTTGCTGCCCTCCTACAATGGAAATGGTGGATAATAGTCCTGTGCTGCTCGTGTCAGTGGGAGCTGTTGTGTTCCCCGGGAAATTGGTGTGAGACGCAGGAACGGCAGACAAACAAAAGGTGGTGAAAACTTGTAAATAATGAACGAATGAGGAGAGCAGGGGAAGGGATGAAGAGGGGAGGAGAGGAGAGAAGGGTGAGAGGGAAAAGAGCGGTAGAGAAGAAAAGAAATTAGCGAGGGTTTAAGTTGATGGGAGGATAGGAGGTAAGAGGAGAGAGGAAGGCAGAAAGCTGGGAACCAGTTCTCTCAGTGATGTAGGAAGAAACATCCATCTTTATTTGGAAAGAGCTGGAATAGCAGGTGTAGAGGGGGAAGAAAGTAAAGAAAAATAAATGAGAAATTCTTACGATAATTTTTCTTTCTGTCTCTTTTTCTCTCTTTCCTTCTTTCTGTTTTACTGTCTGTCTTTCTTACATTTTTTAACACTTCTCTCACTCTCTCTCCTCCCTACCCTTTAACCCCCTCACTCTTCCCCAGATCTCCCGGTCTTTCTGTCTCCCCCTCCATTTTTCTCTCTCTCTTTTCACCCAATTAAGCCTAATGGAACAGTAGCCTAATGACAAGGGCCCTGGGGAACAAACACATTTAGAGTTGCCTCAAGCCTCCACCAGAGACACATGTTCTCCAACCGCAGAGACACTCTTCGATTAATACGAGTTGACAAGATAAATTTACCATCTAAGGAGGAACTTTGTACTCTGTCCTGTGAAGATTAAATTTGTTTAGGTTCCGAACTTCTAATGCTATTGTTTGTTGTTTTGTTTTGTTTTTTTTTTGCTGCCTAATCAGCATCACCATTGTCTTTGTAATCTGTAGTTCTCTGAACTCTGAGGTCCTGCCCATTAGAGGCTGATTAACAAATCAATATTAACATTTTAAAAGTTTGGTGGAGTCCAAAGTGCACCTCGTCTGAGGACTTTTTGCAACTAGCAATGCAGTAAAATAAAAGTCTAGTTGTTTAAGGCTGCTGCTAAGCATAGCATAATATAACTAAACTGCTCGCTGATTAAAAAAGAGGAATTAGAAGCCTAGACTAAGACAAATGTGTGGATTTCATTGTTTCTTCGATCTTGGTTGGCCAAGATCTGGCCCTGGGTCCAACTAGTGCCCTAGAGCAGGTTGGCTGTGGCCTTTAAACTGACATGTAGCACTAGTCTCAATAGAACTTTTGCTAACCTAATTTAGCACCTCTACTGCACTTAGGTTCATTGATAAGTACAATCACATCATTTATATTACTTCATTGATAATGTTGAAAGTTTAACTCACAAACAGACATTAGGTTAATCATTAAGTCAAGCAAAGACAATATCATGAGACTCACTGCCGAAAATGTTATTACTTTGCACTTATTTCTATTCTATTGTTGATGTTATTGTAGCCATAGATGAGTCAGACATTCTTCGTCTTTTCCTTTCAGTTTGTCCCTTTTCACCGGTCTCCACGTCCTCCCTCACTGCATCCTTAAACCTCCTCTATCCTTTTTCTTTGTCTCCTACCTGGTAGCTCCATCTCTAGGATCATTCTTCTACCAATGTATCCACTGTCCCTCCTCTGAACATGTCCAAACCATCTCAATCTGTCTTCTCTAGCTTTTTCCTCCAAACCTTCCTGTCTGTGTTGTATGAGTCAGACATTGGGGACTTTTTTTAATACGAGACCAGATCCTGAAGTGTCCCCGAAGACGGGTAAACAAACCAGTTATTTGTGAGGACACGGTGTAAATAATCATCTCCATAGTCAATGATGGATGTAGACACAGTAGATTTAAGTTAATAAGTGTTCCAGGTTAATGGACTTCTTTTATGTTGGATTATACTGCACGTGTTGAACAAACATTGTCTACGTGTAGGAACATTATTCATGTCACTGCCTTCCCTCTTCTCTCCCTCTTCTCCCTCAGTCTCCCTCTTCCGTCGTCTCGCTCAGCTTCTCACCTGTCATTCTGACTGTTGCCAGTTTAGACGCATGGTTGTGTTCACTGCATATTAACCCACTGCTGAGTTGTCATTCATGAGTCCCAGTGGGGGTTCTGCCAAAACCCAACGAACACAAACAGCAGATAGGCAGAGACAGGGAGCCACACATGACCTTCACAGTCGTGGTGAAACCAGCCGACACCCAGATATGCAGCGTCAGTGTGAAGTTGCTGTGATCATCACATCACTGGTACTCACCTTTCCTCCTGGTTGGTTTAATCAACTGACGATATCTTCCGCTCACAGCTTATTTAGTCCGACCCGCAAAGACAATTTGGACAAAGTTATTGTCATAAGACAGGGGGACAGGCTCGTTTTCATCCAATAAAGTTTAATCTAATCGTAAACAAAACCTCAAATGACTTTATTTATGCTAGGTACGATACCCATATCTGTGTCTGATTTGTTTCCATTCAGTATTCAATATTACACGGAAGCACTTTGTCTTTTCTGGTCCCCGTGCATAAATATTTATGCTGGTAAACAGGAGAGAATAGAAGGGCCGCAAAGAAACAAACACCCAAAATGTGAGGATCGATGACTGATTGATCTGCTGAACCACACAGGTCTGCGGATCCTGGTGAATCTGCTGCTGGACACCCTACCCATGTTGGGCAACGTGCTGCTGCTCTGCTTCTTTGTTTTCTTCATTTTCGGCATCATCGGCGTGCAGCTGTGGGCGGGACTACTGAGGAACCGCTGCTACCCTGAAGAGAACTTCACGCTGTGAGTTTAACCCTGTGTCTGTGGTTTCTTTATGTGTGAAATGGGTAAAATAAAAAAAGGAGGCAATAAAACTGATGACCCCAGAGTGGAATTATTGAGAATAATGAGCTTTGTGATTTAGGGGCATTTGGAAATCTGGACTTTGGCAGACACTTGGCAGTCAAAGTCAAAGGGGTAAAGAAAAAACTATTTGTGGGAAAAGTCAAAAGTAAAATCACAATGAAAACATGTATAAAATGTTTTATTTATAAGTTTGGCCGGCCGGATTACAATGCTGAATGGGCCGCTTCTGTGCCCCGAACCTTAGTTTACCCGTGCCTGACACATCTTCTTTTCTTCCTTTCATTGTCCCTTTTCTCAGGGGTTGCCACAGTGAGTCAACATTTTCCATCTCCCCCTGTCCTCTGTATCTTCTACTCTGACTCCAACTACCTCCATGTCCTCCTTTACTGCATCCATCAATCTCCTCTTTGTCTCCTACCTGGTAGCTCCATCTCTAGGATCATTCTTCTACCAATGTAAACCATCTCAATCTGTCTTCTCTAGCTTTTTCTCCAAACCTTCCTGTCTGTGTTGTCCCTCTAATCACCTAATTCCTGATCCTGTCCATCCTTGTCTCTCCTAAAGAGAATCTCAGCATCTTTAACTCCTCCACCTCCAGCCTCCTGTTTTCTACCTATTCCTACATAAATACATACTGTTTATAACTATCTACCCATGCTTTAAAACGTTAATAGATCATTTTTCATCAATAACCATTATATTAAAAATAAGTTTTGCACCCTAGATGAGACAGTCCCATGTACAGATGCTACATACAGTACATCTTGTCTGAGGATGTCCTAGTGAGAAGCAGAGGCAGCTGCAAAGGTGTTTCTGAGTTGTCTTTTTTTTTTAGAGTAAAC
>JAFBJS010002163.1:443718-457259 GCA_016785265.1 Paraplagusia blochii | reverse complement strand
TCCATCAATCTCCTCTTTGTCTCCTACCTGGTAGCTCCATCTCTAGGATCATTCTTCTACCAATGTCTCCACTGNNNCACTGTCCCTCCTCTGAACATGTCCAAACCATCTCAATCTGTCTTCTCTAGCTTTTTCTCCAAACTTTCCTGTCTGTGTTGTCCCTCTAATCACCTCATTCCTGATACTGTCCATCCTTGTCTCTCCTAAAGAGAATCTCAGCGTCTTCACCTCCTCCACCTCCTGTTTTCTACCTATTCCTACATACATACATACTGTTTATAACTATCTACCCATGGTGAAAAAGTTAATAGATAATTTTTCATCTATAACCATTATATTAAAAATAAGTTTTGCACCCTAGATGAGACAGTCCCATGTACAGATGCTACACACAGTACATCTTGTCTAAGAATGTCCCAGTGAGAAGCAGAGGCAGCTGCAAAGGTGTTTCTGAGTTGTCTTTTTTTTTTAGAGTAGACCCTTGGGTGGAGATAGGTCATCGTAAGAGATCACATTTTTTGTCTGACACATAAACACCTCAGCATTCTCCCAGTGCAGTTTGCTGCAAGTACCTACAGTAGGGACCGAAGGAATGGGAGGGGAACGTGACTCGAATCACCACAGAAAGATGAAGAGCATGTGGAGTATACTTTATAAATAACTTCCTATTGATTTTATGCCACAATACATTCAGTATACCAGAGAAAGTACACAATATGACAACAGTATCTATTAGTCAGGTCTACCTTCCAGAACTTTTTATGATCCCTGGTGCCGGAAAGAAAACAACTGTTTTGTTTTCATTTAGTGGCTCAGATGATGATTTTCCCGCAGTTCTGCTGAATATTCATGACCCCACATGACAGCGTCACCTACTGGGCCTTTGTGAGAGTCTGACTGACATTTACTGCTGTTTACCCTTTGATTTCTCCAGTATTCTCTCAGTGTCTTTCTACTGCATTGACATCATCTGTCCCTCATCATTGTGTGTTTTAATGTGTGCATCAGCTCTGCGTTACTCTGCGCCCCGGTGCAGTTACCGATTGTGCTGACACGGCGTATACTAATGACAAATCTAATCGCAGGATGAACCTGGACACATGCCAGACAGCAATTTCCTGCCTAATTCCTCCTCACCTTAAATCTGACATTGAAGCACCCACAACCTTTCAGTCATCACTTCAATGGACCATTAAAACCCAGAGGGTCATAAATGATTGGATTTTGGATGCATATTATGGTCATTTTATTTTTTTTATACCAAACATTCTCTTCTCTGTTACACTTTATCATACATAAAGGTAAAATTGTTACATGTTGAAAATTGCTATGCTAGAAAATGTCATATATTGTCTTGACATCTGCTCTGACGTGGTAAAAAAGGGAATTCAACCCTCCACTTGCCCATTATGTGAAAGGAACTGGCATCAGCTAACATTACAGTTGTTTTGGGGTGTCATTCTTTACTAATCATTGTGTCATGTTAACAACTTAACTGCATGTTGTCTTGAGAATGACATAAAACTTCCTAGGTTTGAACATTGTGTTGCTCTGTATTTGGACCAACATTTTGAGCGTTTTTAGTTGTTTCAGCAGTCTGTTCTGCTTCAAGCGCATTTACAAACCACAGAACAAGACTGATAGTGTTGGATTACATACTGGACCACATGATTTTTATAATGCTAATTTTTTAATATTAATACTTGTGAAAATTAAGAGCTTCCTGTTTATTGGGTTCATATAATAATCTTGTGTTTGCTTCTATTCTGTCCTAATAACTGGAGTTAATGACTCAATGCAACGGTGATCTTTTTTTAAGTACACCTGCACTGTCTTGGGTTAATGAAATATCACTGTGTGGTGGTATCTTCTCTTGCATTCCAGGTTTGAGTGCAGCTTCTGTAATTAGCGTCATAATTCCTCAGGGAGCTGAGAGCTGATCAGGAACAAAGTGTTGTAATTTTTAAATCATAACATTAGCGTATAATGCAGGCCGGTCACAGTGTTTGTGTTCTTAATTATAAGGGCCCTTGAGTCACAGCTCAAGAGCTGTTATGCTAAGTGAAGGGCAGACGTCCACTCTCTTGGGTTATAACTATAATCAAGTGCCACAATCAGTCAAGCGTCTTTACACCTCAGACCTCCACTTCTCTCTTCACAGGCTCAAATACGCTTGCCTTTGAAATGCATTGTTATGTTCATTAATTCAGTCCTTTTTATTCCAGATTCTGGGAACCTTGTGCTTTCTTTTCATTTTTGTTTATTCCCACATGGGTTTAACTGAGGGGTTTGAAACTCAATTTAACTGCGGGCCATAATTTAAAACTGGCTTGAAGTCACGGGCCAAACTCCAGATATGAAATATTGTTTTTTCATATGGAAACAGCCAAAGCATGTGATCAACACATGAGAAATTACATGAGAAATAATTCAGTGGTATTTGTTTCTTAATCTGATTCGATCCAGATCATGTTTAGTGTAAATCTTTCTTTGCACTACAATATGTATGTCCTATGACAAAAACATTTATAACAAATTCTGATAGTACAGTATATAAGTACACATTGGGTTTTATCTCGCGGCCCAGATATAATTACACTGTGGGCCAGATTTGGCCCCCGGGCCTGAATTTGACACCTGTGGTTTAACTGAAAACATTAATACCCCACATCTGTGGGTGTATTAATGTGTATTAAAGTGTCTAGCTTGTCTCAAAGACAAATTTTGAACCAAGGCACCCAGAGAAACCCTCATCAGCAGATGTTTTCTCGGTGTGATTTCTCAGGTTTTACTCCACACTGTTTGCAGCCCAGTCTCCAGCAGGAGGGCAACAGCCTTCATTCATGCTCCACTGCTCTTTTCAGGGGCTGGTTGTCTACTTTGATTTTTTTTTCTCTCCCCCTTTGGAAGACCATTAAAAATGACTGATTGAAATCCTGCTGAAAGCCTCCACATACTTCACACATGTCTGTGTCACTTGGCACTAAAACATTTAATTGTAGAATCCTTACGGTAAATTATTACGCTCTCTCTGTGTGTCTCACGGAATTCCAACAAAGTCCGCTGTGCCACCGAATCAATAAATGGTTTCTATGCAATTCTCAATGGAAAGTGATGCAGCTGAATGTGGCCTAACTATTGATCCTGGAATTAGTGAGCGCACATGTGTGTCGGCCCAAAGGTTTTGAGGTAAAATGAGAAATTCTACTGCTCTGCATGTCAGCACTATCTATTATGTTATTGACCGGAGGAGATAGGCGAGGATCAAAAGAATTAGACAGGAAACGAAAGTGAGCCAGGAGTGGAAATGAGGAGTGCACCAGGAGTGAGAGCCAATATAAAAGGCAGGAGGAGGATTTCATGGAAGAGCAACGCATCTGGAAATAAAAATCAATGCGAGGAACAATAGGAGTAAATGAATGGATCCGGACATTGGTATGAAAGAAGCTTTGTCGTTGCCGGCAGAGAAGTTAACCACTTTGTGCTGAACTTCTCGAAGACAAACGAATTCAAATTCAATGCAAGAGTGCTCACTCCAGATCTGTGTCCTACTTAGAGAGCCTTGTGAAAATCTGAAGTGCAAAATCAGACAATAGGGAGCACGAGTTGTTGAAGATTTTCCTGACTTTCATTCAGCCGGAATGGGAGGAAAAAAACTGCAGCACTTACAACTCAGTTGGTTAACTTGACAAATATGACCCACTTTTAAACTTGCATTATTTCATCTTTTTTCTGTGTTGCATTCAATAATTCTCTGGATTAATTTCTGTCAACATCATTATAATACTATCACAATCGATAAAATTGTTAAAACCCTGCTCCTTATCCACAGCGAAAGCTATATTTTCTACAGAATAGCAACACAAGGCTGAGGAGAAGATGCATGGATTTCATTTCAGGGCTTTCCTCACACTGTGACCTCGTGGCACCAATTTAGAAACTGCTCTCCTCAACATAATTTTGGAACCCAGTGAATGATGGATGTTTATCTTCACCTTTCAGTCTCAATCACATTAAGAGCAGGAAGTTGGCAGGAGATTTAGAGCAACTGTGCAGAACGGTCTCTCTTTCAAAAGTCAGTTGTTTTCTTTGCAAACACGGCCTAGCGGTGAATGTTCGATATTTGATGTCTCATTACCAGTGGCGGACCGTGCATTTAACCGTAGGCCAGTGAGATCATAGTTTTGTGACATGTCAAATGAATATGTCTAATAATGAAATTAGTATGACACCAGGACTAAGCTCATCAAGCAACACTTAATTTTCTAGTACATTAAAAATCAATTATTTTTTGGTGTTTTTGACATTTAACTGTGTCGTTGGTCAAGCGACATCAGGATATCAGGGCCAGCTAGATGGCCCTGACGTCGCTCCAGCAGACTTCATGGACATCACTAGCTGGCTAATGTGAATGGATACAAAGTTTTGTAATGTAAAAACTCCTTCTATATTAATAAAGAATATACAACAATACAATTTTATTTAAAAAACATAATGAATAAATGTGTTTTTCTGAGTATGTTTAGGCCAGCAGAGAAGGCCTTGCTTGCCCTGACGACCCACCACTGCTCATTACAATGTGTTATTTTTATTCTTTCCCATAAGAAGCTTCTGGCAGTTATTTCCAGGGTCCAGTTTTTCATTTGTTTGCACCGTAAAGCTTTGCTCACTTTCTGTTATACATTTTCTGCCTATGCTAACACTTGTATTTTTGTTTTAGATCTTCAGGGATGACTCTGCCAGCTCCCTACTATCAGCCGGAGGAGGATGATGAGCGCCCCTTCATCTGCTCTCTACCGTCTGACAATGGCATCATGTCGTGCACTGACGTGCCTGCGAGGCGTGAAGGAGGTCGCACCTGCTGCCTGGACAAAGAAGACGCTCTTCACCGCCAGGCGCTGGGGTTGACCCTCGAGCCGCTGGCCAATGGCAGCGGTGCTGGCCTGTGTATCAACTGGCACCAGTACTACACCCGCTGCCACACAGGAAGTAGCAACCCCCATAAAGGTGCCATAAACTTTGACAATATTGTCTACGCCTGGATTGTGATTTTCCAGGTAACGTCCGTTGTTCTTCTTCTATTTTTTCTCTGCTTTCGCACAGTTTCCCGTCTTTAACATGTGTTTTGTTTTTTATCTCGACTCCAAGGTGATCACTCTGGAGGGCTGGGTAGAGATCATGTATTATGTAATGGACGCCCACTCCTTTTACAACTTCATTTACTTCATCCTGCTCATCATTGTAAGTAACATTTACTATGACATCCATTTTTTATTAATCAGCCTCCATTGCTTCCAGCTGATGCATCAATTATTCAATGTGTTCTGATGATTAAACACTAAATAAAGGATGAAATGTAACCGTAATCATTCCATCCTGGAGATGGAAAACAGTCCTGATATCATTTTCCGATAGATGCTCCCATCTCTGGATTAACTGAGGACATTTCCTGAGGGTTAATAGACCTGTGATAATCCATAAAAGCATAAAGGACCTTTTACAACCAATATCTTTTGGAAATAAGGAAGGAGACAAAGTATATTTAAATTGGTGGTGAGCGAGAAGGGGTGAGGGGAAGGGGGGTTAGAAATTGTGTTTATGCAAAAAAAAAAACACTTATCCTACCAGCGCAGGCTATAACTATAGTAGATTGTTATTTGTTTTTTGTTTATTTCTCATAAACTGTCTGTGCAAAGGTTTGTTGTGAGTATTTAGTGTGTTTAAATAAGAGTTTAAAGCCTTTACCACTATTGTGCAAGATAAACGTCTGGAACAAAACGCACAGGCTGTAAAACTGGGAAACATAAGATGCAGGAGAATGTGATGGCAATAAAAATAATTAAAGGAGAGGAAAGAAAACAGAGGAGATGACAGGAACTACCGCATGGATTTGATGGCTTTTGGGGTTGAATACATGTGGCCTGACCTACAGTAGATGAACAGACTCTTGGGGCTAAAGCTGTGCAGATGTGTTGTACCATTTCCCCCCAAAATGACAGTAAAATATGTTCTGTTGTGTTCGCTCCCTGTGGCCTCAAACTAATGACAGGCTGAGATTTTGTGAAACTGCGGGTAAGAATAAACTAGTAGGAATCCAGAGTGATGAATGAGAACCTGTCCTCCTCCCCGCACCAGGATCTGCTCCCTCATATGGATCCTCCTGAGGTCCATACTGAATGACAACCCTGAGGAAAAGGTCTCAGACTAAATCTTTGGACATTTTTCTCTTAATGTCTAAAATCCTGGGTGAGGAGCTCGACATTTGGCACTTGCCTGCAAGCGCCGGTTTGGATTTTACACTTCTGTGTGTTCTGAGTTAGAAGTCTTGGAAATGTTGAAAGATTTCCAGAGGGCGTCAGCGTGCTGCAAAACCGACAATGGTCACCATAACTCGATCATTCTTTTTGTTTGGCCTCGGCCTTCGCACTTATCCGTTCTAATCCTCCCTTCTCTCCTGTGTTCATGTGAGCACACATGCATAATGCAGTATTGCACCTGAATGTGTGATATCGAGCTGCCCTCTCTCATTATACACAAAGCTGTTTTCTGATCAGAAGCACAGAATAGTCTCAGTCCCTCACACACTCACACAGATGCAAACCTGGAGGTAAATCAAAGCTCCCCACACCTGCAGGACGGCTTTGACCCACAGGGCACAGATGGTCATCAGCCCCCGTTCACACACATGCACACACTCTATCTCTCACTCCCATATACAGAATATTTTATCTGGCTCTGTGCTGCCTTTATCTGTCCAGGTGACTGTTTCTTTAATGCTCTACATCAGTGCTCCTCAACCTTTTTTGCACGACAGACCGGTTAAATGTTAAAGGTTTTTTTAACAGAGCAGTTCTTAGTAGATATATCGCCCTAAAAATGGAATTTTGTTTATGAAAAGTATAAAAATCAATGTCTTTTAATGCAGAACTCTTCACTTCCAAGTGGTGAAGCAGTTTTAAATTTAAAAAGACACTAGATTGAGGACGTCCTCCATCAGAATGCATGATAGGCAACACAAGGAGGAAAAACACGAACATGAGGGGATTCAGTCATTTTTCAAAGTAACACACTTTCATCATCAAATAATTAATAAAATGGGATGTTTAGAAATATCTCCCTCTGGCCTTTTACCAACTGACCTACGCACCGGTATTAGTCTGCGGCCCAGTGGTTGGGTACCACCAATCATTAGCAGGTATTGATCTAATCACTGGTCCGTCACCAGATTACAGTCGATCAGTGACGTGTTTGCAGTTCCCATTGTGATACCCTGTAGTACCAGTAACATCATCAACCAACACATATTATTTCATCTTTTTCCTGATTCAGTCGGGGGTTTTATGTAAAAAAAAAAAAAATTTGTATTTGTATTTGTATTTGTAAGAAGATTTAGAAGTGGGAGTCTAGGACAAGAAGGGCAAGTAGCTTTAGAAGGAAAACCTTTATTTTGAAAGTATTAAAAAAATATATTATTTCAGACAAATAACGAAAAAAAAATCAGAAACAATTTATTTATAGAGAGAGAAAGTGATGCCAAGTGTGACTCAAGTAGAAGAAAATGAAGGAAGAGAGAAATATATTAACATGCTGATCTTTGCTTAGAGTTTGTGTGGGTTTTGTCTGCTCAAATCAGCCCTGATTTGGTAGGAAGCCAATCCCTGTAGTACTAGTGCTAACATTTCTACAAGGAGGTTTGGAACACGTGAGGAAAGTTCACTAAATGTAAGACTAGTGAACAGGAATGTAGGATTAAACATGTCAGTTTCTGCCTTTTATCCCAGTCCTCCCATTCTTAACTTCCAACTGTTCTCCACCACATCCTCACAGATTGGTTCGTTCTTCATGATCAACTTGTGCCTGGTGGTTATCGCCACCCAGTTCTCAGAGACCAAACAGCGGGAGCACCAGCTGATGCAGGAGCAGAGGGCACAATGCCTGTCCTCCTCCACCCTGGCCAGCATGGCCGAGCCAGGAGACTGCTACGAGGAGATCTTCCAACTGGTCTGCCACGTCCTACGCAAAGCTAAGAGAAGGTCGGCGGCTTTCTACTACACACTGAGGGGCAAGCCCGTACCGGCCGGTGGAGGCAGGGGCAACAGGCGCAGCGGAGGCAACATGAACGGAGAGCATTATTCAAGACATCCAGGAGGTAAATCTCAGTTGTTGTCGCTATATGTCCATGAAAAGTACTCTTCCCAATGTTAAGGTTATAATTCCAATTTAGATTGGGTTTTTTTTGCCCTAAAGTAAGCAGTCAAAGATATTACAATAGTTCTGAAACTGAACTGAAATGTCTGGCCTAGTTAGCAGTAAAAAAAAAAAATGCAGTGGTTCAACAGTGTATGCTTGCCATTGTCTCCTCTCCATAAAGCACTAGAGTAGCTGTCTATAAACTCATGCTTCTGTCAAGGCCTGTAGTTGTCCTGCTGAAATCACTGGGACAATACATTGTTATGATCCTGTCTGGGAATATATCCGTATATTTTCTGCACCTCTGCAGCGCCACCCTGTCAACACCATCGCAAGAAAGACTTCACCTCTCAGCTCGTGGCCAACTCCATCAGCCTGTCCGTCCCTCAAAACACAGAGGAGTGCCCCATGTGTGCGCTGTCACTGAGAGAGGGCGCCAACGCGGCAGGCGACTCTTCCGAATGCAAAGAAGTGGAGGAGGATGTCGTGAAAGAGACGGAGAAGGAGGAGAACCATTTGGAGGAGCGGGGAGAGGAGGTGGTGCAGCGGAAGAGGAGGACATGTTTCGGGTATTTGATCCACATGTGGACAGAGATGAGGAAAAAACTCTGGGGCATCGTGGAGAGCAAGTACTTCAGCAGGGGTATCATGATAGCTATTCTCATCAACACCATCAGCATGGGCATCGAGCACCATAACCAGGTAAGACCTGATGCATCACCAATAAAGGGTTTCTGACAAACAAATTAAATTACAAAACCTACATAACATGATGATATTGATGTTGATTCTGACATTCAGTCATGTGATTCAGCTTTGAACTGTTCAGTGGACGCACTATGGCTGATCACTGCTGATCTGCAACTTCACTACACAAATATTAATTTGCTAAAAAAGCCAGACAGACCGCAGTGTTGACAGTTCTCTCCCCCCTCTCACCTCCCTCACCCTCACACAAATCACCTCCGCCTCATCAGACAGGCTGCTATCAGTGCTGATGAAGCCTCAGCACCAGAATCATTTTACTGTCCGATGACATTCAGGCCCGTAGACTCCGTGCCAAGGTGTTTCCTGACAGGGGTGCAAACATTTGGCTGAGCTCGCTGTTAACACGGACCTGGATCCTCAGAATGAAGAGAGTCTGCCAGGAATACACGCCACAGGCACATGTTTTATGGGGGGTTGCCAACCCCATTACACCTGCAGACACAATGAACCAGGGCATTTGTTTGTGTGCATAGAAATTAAGCAACCTATTTTTTTTCACATTTGATAATAAAACTTGAATAATTTTTTAGGATCTTAAGTTTACTTTCATTGCAGCCTTGCTTTATTAGCTGCTCTATACAAATTGTCCCCAATTGTTGTCTTTGACAGCTCAGATCTGGACTGCAGGCAGGCCATCACAGGACTTACTGTAGAGCAGGGGTCTCAAACTCTCATTTCACCAAAGGGCCACATAGGCTATCAATGTTTAATGTAAAAGAAAAAAAAGTGATTCTTAAAAGTTTCCCATTAATTCTGTGTAAAACAACACTGTTGTTGCGTAGAAAAATCCAGGAATTCAGCAGGAAATTAATCCGAGAAAGTCTGAGGACCAGTGTTATGAGAATTATAGGATTTAGCAAAAAAAAATGTGGAGAGAAAATCTTAAAAATCATCTTACCATATATTTATCTGTGTGTGAAAAGACTTTTACTGAGATGGACTGAAGTCTAGACCATTGGACAAAGTGAATCGTGCAACAAAGGAGAGTCCACTTTACCATTGTGTGAATCCAACATGACCATTTCAGGCATTTTTGACTTGCTGTGAAACCCCTTCATAAATCTTGTGGGCCGCACTAGCATTAAGCTTTCATATAAAGGTGGGGGCCACAAAATACAATTCCATGGGCCGCAAATGGCCCACGGGCCGCAAGTTTTAGTCTCCCTGCTTTAGAGTGTGCAGTGGTTTTGTGATTCCGGCTGAGTTGCAGCTGACGTCTTCTGTCCTGTTTGATAAATGTCTCTAAATTTTTAGGTTATCTTCTTGAAACCAGAATATTTGACAAAACTGATTTCTTTCAATGACAGTCTCAGGAAGCTGGTTCTGTACCTTGACCAACTGTCAAACAATAATTTCCAATAATTTCCTGTGGCGACCTCGAGGACATTTGACTGTGCTGGTCTTACTGTATGCAGCTTACTGGCTTTGTTCATTGGGGACAGAGGACATTTTAATAAATTTAATCTGTCGACGCTGAGAAAAACTCAATTATTCATTGCTTCTTCATTAAGCTGAGTTTCAATGTTTTGCTGCGTAGTGAGTGAGTGTTGAATAAGTTTCCTTTATGGAAATTCATTTTGTACTTTTTACATGGATTTGCTCAGACATGTACAAGAAAAGTTGTTACATAAATCATTTTTTTTTTATCATGTCTCTCCCCCCGTTTCTCTCCCCCTGCTAATTTTACTCCCTTCTCTCTGCTCTCATCTCTTCCATAAATCCCTCACTGCCCCTGTTTCTATTGCAATCCTGCATTTTTATTTTTTTATTTTTTTTTTTGCATTATCCCATGCTGTCTTCCTCCCCCCGTAGCCTCCGCTCCTTCCTTTATTTCACCTGCCTTAAACCAAGTGTGACATTGATCCCTCCCCATATCCACCCACTCACTCTTTGACAGCGTTCAGAGTAGTTGCTCTCTCTCTCTGTCTCTCTCTCTCTCTCATCTCTGAAGAATCTAAAAATAAATGAGCATTGTGGAGGAAGGAAGAGAAAGAGATGAGCGTGAGCCGGAGAAGAAGAGCCGATGACGGTTACACAGCACATTTTTTTTTAGTTCAAATCCTCATGTTGTTCCGTGTGTGTACCATCAAGGATGTGCACACACACACACACACACACACCACACTCTCCCCCTTTCTGCGTCTCTCCCTCTCTCTCTTGTCTTCTGGGCTTTTTCTATTTCCAAAATTCCTGCAGACTGACAGAGAAACATTACTATATTGGGGCGCGTGTTTCTGCGTTGCAGTTTTATTTGAAGGGAGAAACTCTGTAGCTGATGCGATTGTCTTTGAAAAACGACTTTACCCTTTACGTACTCAGACCCACCCACCCACCCTCCTTCCTGGCCTGGGACGCAGTGAGGAGAGGGTGGAGTGATGCAACTTTATTAGAGTTAGGCTGTGATATCGGGAACGCTGGCTCTGTCAACAGCCATAAATCTCACAAACACAATGTGTGTTTTTTTTGGCTCCGCTGGGGGAAGGTTCCAGACTCAGGTCAAGGTTGGAGCTGAATGTAAATAGACACAGTTTGTTTACATCTTTGTGTTTTCCATTTCACACTGCTGCTCTATCTACAGTAACACCTGATCGGATATGCGTCTCATGACGATAGATTTTATTATCATTTATGGCCGGTGGCCGGTCGTTGACACAGTAGGGCATTAACCTTATTGGATTAGCTTCGTAAGATACTTACTTTCCATTGAACTCAAGCTCATTTTTTCTGTCCTCTCCTTCTCAGCCGTCGAACCATTATGCGCTGATAAATAACGCCCTCAGCTCTTTCCTATTTTCATTTTCCTTTTGGCAAGGTTCTTTCTTGCCTCCTTTTCCCTCTGCTGATCGACAGGAGGTTATTGATCGTGGATAGTTGGGATTATCAGATAGCGGCGCTCTGAAAAAGAGAGCGGAGAGGGAAATATGTCCTTCTTTCTAGCTGGTCACCTGATTCATAATGTCATTAACTAATGAATGAATGATTTCATTTTAATGATGTCCTTTTTCTAAGAGTTCTTCCTTAAATAATTCTGTTCAGCTTTGAATAAAAAAAAACATGCTTGTTGATTTAGTTTTCTGGGAGACGCTTCCCTTTGACAGTTTGACAGTGACACACAGTGAGAGTGACAGAGATTTTCAGAACAGACAGGAAGCAAGCCACACACACACACACACACACACACACTTGTTATCAATGTGTTTGCTCTTGAATCTCTTGTTGCCTGTGCTGTGATGTTTAATATTCACATTGTCTCCCCTCTGTACTTTTATTTATCACTTCTCTGTTGTACAAACCCCACTGCAATAATATCCAAACTAGTGGCCGTGCAATTAAGCTTTTATTTATAAGGCTGTAAGACATGCAGATGTCCCAATAATACTCAGTCCTCATACCCTGAAAACTTACAGAAATGTAAAATCCAGTCACTATTTTCATTTGTGGGTTTTTATTGTCCTTCTTTCTACCCTTGTGCAAAATCATCTTTTATTTTGGCGACGTCATTTTAACCCTTCTCCCTCCTCCACCCAGCCTGACGAACTGACCAATGTCCTTGAGATCTGCAACATCGTCTTCACCAGCATGTTCACACTGGAGATGATCCTCAAGTTGACTGCTTTTGGCTTCTTCGAGTACCTGAGAAACCCTTACAACATATTTGATGGAATCATTGTCATCATCAGGTCTGTATCATAGAGAACAACTGTCGAATTTCCATATGTATATTCTCCAGTGAACGTGAAAGAACATCCATTCTGTTAATGTTATTATATAATATTTTCTCTGGTAATTCTTGCACGTAGTGTGTGTGAGATCATCGGCCAGGCCGACGGGGGTCTGTCAGTGCTGAGGACCTTCCGGCTGCTGAGGGTCATCAAGCTGGTGCGGTTCATGCCTGCACTGAGGAGGCAGCTGGTGGTTCTCATGAAGACCATGGACAACGTAGCCACCTTCTGTATGCTGCTCATGCTTTTCATCTTCATCTTCAGGTAGTGAAGCTGTTATGAGTCATTACACTTTATGGTGAACAGTAGTATATGCTGTGATATAGGAGAGCAGTAACTGAACAGGCCAGAAGATAAAGTATCTCCCTTTGATATAATGAGGTGTAGATCAGTAGATTTTAGTATTTGTGTAAGAATTATACTCTAAGCTTTTTAGGCTTACCTTTTCTGATTAGGGTTTTGGCTTTAAGATGATTAGCTGATGAGTTTTTTTTTTTTTTTTTTTTAAGCCAAGTAGGAAATTTTTTATTTTCTATAAAAAAACCTTTTTTTTACAATACAGTATATAACTAAAATGTCAGCATTGTTATGCATGAAGTCTTCAGCACTAGCGTTTAGCCTAAAATCTAACCTGAAATCTACAGTACAATTTATACGTATAATGCAGTGGTTCTCAACTGGTCTCACTCTGGGACCCACATTTTCCTGCGGTCATGAAGTCCCGACCCATTTTCATAGAATTTAAACCAAGCAAATACGTTTTCTAAAAAAAAAAAAAAAAAAAAAAAACTTTGAAAAATCCATTTTTTTAACATACTCATTTTATTCAGCCTTTCAAAGTGTGCGTTTCAAAATAAGAGA
>JAFBJS010002163.1:428304-443166 GCA_016785265.1 Paraplagusia blochii | reverse complement strand
GCAGTGGTTCTCAACTGGTCTCACTCTGGGACCCACATTTTCCTGCAGTCATGAAGTCCCGACCCATTTTCATAGAATCTAAACCAAGCAAATACGTTTTCTAAAAAAAAAAAAAAAAAAAAAAAAACTTTGAAAAATCAATTTTTTTAACATACTCATTTTATTCAGCCTTTCAAAGTGTGCCTTTCAAAATAAGAGATTTTCTAAAATAAACACTCAACGCTCAACACCTGATTAGCATTATCTCGAATTCTGACCACCTGTTCGCGACCCACCTTTGGGTCGGCACCCACCAGTCGAGAACCTAAAGTCCAACTATTCCCTCTTTATTCTGTTTTTTTTAACATTTAATGTGTTTATATTTTGCAGCTGAAAAGTGAATTTAAAAACTTCAGTAATTCATTTCAAGGGAAGACTTACGCTCTCTTGAGCCTCTTTCTATATATGAGACTGTAATCTTAGAATGGCAGCCAAATTAAAAACCATAACAGCATTAAAGAGCGTCCGAAGGATACTACACTGTGCAAACCGCAGATAGCTATGAACTCCCTGCACCATTACAAACACGTCTTCACTTTTTCAGATCTGTTTGATCTATTTCTGCAGCCTTAAGTCCCTGTGTCTGTCAGCACAAGATTCCATTAGATAAAATAGACAGATGGGAGTATTTATAATAATTCGAGTATTCTGCAAGAGGATAAAACATATCACGTTTCACTGTAAAATATATATCTTGTTATCCAGTGAGGTATATTGACAGCGAGATACCATTGACTGATAAATGAATAACATCACTCGGCCGGCGCAGCGGGTCAGCCGTGAAATTCTAATATCGATCGGCCACGTTGTTCTTACATTTCTCAAAATTAGTCTGTAAATTTCACATATCGATATTCGTTAGGAAAAATGACGCATGGATAATGTGATCTTTAAATACGTTGGTGGAATGTTTCTCTTATAACCACTCTGAATAGCAGAAATACACACAAACATACAACACACGCGGTCCGACTATTTATTTCGGAGATAGACGGCCTCTGAGCTCCTGTCCAGCTAATGTCATTCTGAGCGAGCTGCAGTTGGCGTCCGGCCAGTGTAGCTTTTTGGGAACAGTTAATGTACGTTGGCTCTTTGCTCGGACTTTAACTTTAAGACCTCTCTGCATTATCACGTTGAAGAAACCAATGATGGATGATGGAAAAGGGTGAATGATATTAAGGGGCATCAAATGGGTTTTACATTCCCGTAAGTACTGCCCAGGTTACTCGGGTGGAAGGATTCCAAAATAGAAAAGAATATTAAATAATGTATAATCTGAAGCTTTAATGAAATGGAAATGGATTATAAAATAGCTTCAAAAAAAAGGGAAGTAAAAATTGTATCTAGGTTGTGTATTTAATTCTGTCTTAAAGGTTTAACAGCCAAGTATATATTTTTTTGAAGGCCAGAATTCTTTCTGGACAGACACCTGTGGTGCTGGACAATAGAAGTAAATGTCTAATATCAATTTTTGATATTTGTTGAGGAATCCTAAACAGCGAAGAACAGAGTCAGAAGACAGGAGACAGAGCTGGAGGTGGAGGAGTTAAAGATGCTGCAGGTCTCTTTAGGAGAGACAAGGATGGACAGGATCAGGAACGAGGAGATTAGAGGGACAACAAGGATCTGATCCGTGTTACTGTGCAGTGGGTCTAATGATACATGATTGGATACTGAATACTGGTGGAAAGTGTTTGCACTGTACTATAATGTACAATAGGGGTCTCAAAGTTAATTAAGTTGAGGACCACTATCATTTCACCAAAGGGACACATCAGCTTTCAATACAAAAGAAAAAAAATCCCATATATTCTATGTCAGGGGTTTTCAAAGTGTGGGGCGGACCCCCCTCGGGGATAGCTGCAAAAAAAAGGGAAGTAAAAATTGTATCTAGGTAGTGTATTTAATTCTGTCTTAAAGGTTTAACAGCAGGGTCAAGTATATATTTTTTGAAGGCCAGAATTCTTTCTGGCAGACAGATTGAGGTGGTTTGGACATGTTCAGAGGAGGGACAGTGGAGACATTGGTATAAGAATGATCCTAGAGATGGAGCTACCAGGTAGGAGACAAAGAGGAGATTGATGGATGCAGTGAGGGAGATGGAGTCAGAGTAGAAGATACAGAGGACAGGGGGAGATGGAAATTGTTGACTTGCTGTGGTAACCCCTGAAAAAAGGGATAAGCCAAAAGGAGGAGATGAAGATTATGGTCTAAAACACAATTTTAATTTAATTTGCATTTTTATTTGTCAATGGTCCAAACATTGACCTTGCATTGAACTGGCTTCTGTTCTTGCTGTTTTGCTCTGTTTGCCTGATTAATAAAATAGAGAAAGTGCCAAAAAATTTTTATGTCTCATTCCAAACACATTAAATTGTTTAGTTCTTATTGTTATTTATAGAGGCACGATTTCCGTCACTGTGTCTGTGCTAAAAGCATGTGACTGAATTGTTGTGTTTTTGTTGCAGTATCCTGGGCATGCACATATTTGGCTGCAAGTTCAGTCTAAAAACAGAAGCAGGAGACACAGTCCCTGACAGGAAAAACTTTGATTCTTTGCTCTGGGCCATTGTCACAGTCTTTCAGGTAAAAAACACAAATTCAACTGACAGCTGATTTCCCACTTCACACTTTAAGAAAACAACAAATGAAAGATGTCAAGTGTTTTTTATGACAAGCATATGTATTGAAGGAGGTCTGTGGCTGCGTCTGTTGCAGATCCTGACTCAGGAGGACTGGAACATGGTGCTGTACAACGGCATGGCCTCCACAACTCCCTGTGCCGCTCTTTATTTTGTAGCTCTGATGACGTTTGGAAACTACGTGCTCTTCAATTTACTGGTTGCCATCTTGGTTGAGGGTTTCCAGGCTGAGGTGAGCCAAGGAAATATAGATTTTTTGGCATGTAATACTTTAATTTTCTTTTTTTTTCTTCTCTCTGCACCACCACCTATACTTTTTCATGTCTCCACAGGGTGATGCTAACCGCTCCTACTCAGACGATGACAGGTCCTCCTATAACTTTGAGGAGAGTGAAAGACAGAAAGACACCCTGCATCTTCCGGGTATTGAATTCCTTCAAAGACATCTAGATGACATCTCTGTGTCTTCATGCCACCGACAGCCACAGTCATGGCTGAAGGCACGAGCTTTAAGAGCGGTTCAGTTGGGACGTCTGCGCCTCCATGCAATTTTCCTAATATGTTTTTTTTTTCTGGCGTCAATAACTAGATCTCCAAGATAAAGATTTAGTAAAATTCTTATGGACAGATTTCTCTGAAGGTCAAAGTCATATCGATCCCACAACTATGTCATGTGGACTCGACACGTCTGGGAGGGAATTTGTATCGATTTTATAGAGTTTAAATTTGACGCACAGAGCCTTGACAAAAATGTCAAATATGCTGTAATAATTGAATGTGTTTTACAATATAATATCTTTATTGTTACTCACCAAGATTCCAAAATGTGTGGCTTGACTCCAAATGGACATCTGGATCTGGCCTCGCTGCCTGCTGGTCTGTTTCCTGGAGAGAGGTTGACCTGGGCCCTTGGCTCCAAAAAAAATAGTGTAATTTCTCTTAACAGAGCCAACCTGGAGCAGAGGGCGCTGGTGAGTAACTGTAGAGTAACTTTACTTTACTTTATGTTTATTTCTGGATTACATGGTAACATCTGTTATGACTTAAAGTCCATATTTGATGAAGTAAATGACCAAAACCTCAACCCCTCTCTGTCTCCCAGTATCCTGGTCGATATCACAACTGGGGTCGCGCTCTGCCCCACAAACCCTATGCCTTATGGGCCCGTCGTTCCAGCTGGAACAGTCACGGAGCAGGCCGGCCCTGTTCTTCCTCATCTCCCTCCGCGAGTCCCACCTTCACTCCTACTTCTTCAAGGCCCTTCTACGGCCACGGCCTCGCTGGTCTTGGAGGGTTGGTTGGTGGGAGCCTTCGGATCCGTGGACCCCGAGCGTCCTCATCACCGCGCTGTCACCTCCACTGTGCCCACCCGGATGAGGAGGAGTCTCTCCTCTCACCTCCCGCCGTAGCTTCCAACTCACTCCGAGTCCCCCATCCTATGCTTCCAAGTTACTTTGTGCCTAGGAGAGACCGCAGGGCTTTATCACTGGAACTGCCTCACCCGCTTCAGGTCCCCGGACCTCCACATGCTGCAGTGCCCTCTCATCCTCCGTTGCCCCCCATGATGCACTTTACCCATCAGAGGAAGAAGAGTTTCTCTGGACTAACGGTTGGCGAAGGTGGTGGTGGGCTCGATGGTCTCGGTGGTCTAGGAGGTGAACATCAAGACTGTAATGGAAAGACACCCGTCTCTCAGCTGCTCCAACCTCCTCCTAGACGCCAGACAGAACACAACAGAGGAGAAAACTCCCAAAACCAAATGATCGCTGATGTCTTCCCGCAGGTGAACGCTCGTAACAAGGACCGTGAAGATCTGGACGATGAAATAGACTACGTAGGTCAACATTTTCATGTTTGTTGGACATAATCAGACACATATTATGCAAAACTAAACTAAAAAAATGCTAGTGATGGAGCTACCAGGTAGGAGACAAAGATTAAATTGATGGATGCAGTGAGGAGGACATGGATGTAGTTGGAGTCAGAAATAGAAAATGAAAAGAACAGTGTGAAATGGAATATGATGATTCCATTTCATCCCTGAAAAAAAGGACAAGCCAAGAGAAAAAGATCAGGCTTGAAAAAAAAATTATTTTAATTTCACCCGCTTTGTGACATATTGGTGCGGGTGATGATAACATTCTCATTTGTAACATCACAAAAGAAGCCCGAAAAGTGTCTTTAGTCTCATTAACCCTTTTGGACTATGCAAACATATAATTTGCTGCACTGTGACCCCTTGATGACATAGGAAAAATCCACAGAAACATTACATTTTTAGCTTAAAGCCCATATTTTTGTTTTTTTTTTTACTACTGCCAACGCAGTTAAAAAAGCAAATGCCTCAAGGCGCACATAAACAAAATTGCACAAAGGGATGTAAACACAAAATCGGACCCAGCTTTTCAGCCCACAGCGTGTACACAGACAGGCAGCATGCAGCTGAAGGCAGAGGCTGTGCTGATGTCAAACCTATGAATTCTGTCAAAATCTAAGATTTGCTGAACCACAGGCAAAATAAGTCAAGAAATTGGTCTTAACTTTTGAGCTAAACCCTCAAAAATCATTTTCTACTGCAACAAAACTGCAAAAATCACTGGGGTTGGAGGCAAAGTGCACAGAGGTTCATTACTGTTTAACACAAATACATGTTCTGAACAAATTGACTTTAATTCATTTAGGACATCGAGACACTCGATATGTCTCCTTTCTCCTTTTGCTGGTCTGCACCTAGAACTAGGGCATTGACACCCCCAGACCTACAGCAGTGGTCCCCAACCACTCGGCCAGGGACCATTACCTCGGCATGCAATTCGTTAATTAGGGTAGGAAAATTTTATAGGTAGGAAAATATTTCAGAACGCCGGAAATTAAATTTCACTAAGGGGTATTTATTTGCCACAACTTAATGTCCGGAAAATAGTACGAGACATTTAACCGATTTGTGGCTCAAAAAAGGTTGGGGGACGCTGCTCTACAGTATGTCCTTTCACTTTTACAATGTGGGCAGACCTGAAATAGAAGAGCTGTATGCTGGAATGGAGAAGAGTTCTCCACTGATGGAATTCTCAGAGGAACATTCCTACATGTCAGAATTGAGGAAGTTTCTTGGATGAAAAGTAAAACATCTTCCGCTGAACTCATCCTCGTTGCCCAGATCTACACCCTTGAGTATGTGCGAGTTATGTAACCACACTGTCCTCTGGTACAAAGTGTACTGAAACATAAGAAGATAGAGTAAACACCATAGATAAAAATTCATCACAGCATCCGGAAAAGAATTATGAGAATCTGAAGCCTTAGTTAATACATGTATGATGTTCCTAAACTCAGTACCGCAGTGTCGGACTTTTCTGAAGTATCTCCCAGTACTTCATGCCATGACGGCACTCATGGGAGTCAAAGTGTTGTCATTGTAAACAAGTCTGCATACAAGAGAAACACTGTTAATTAGAAAGGACTATTTTGTCGGCAGGGGAGCGAGCTGTACAGATGGCGCTCTCTACAGATGCTCCAAGCACTTGCCATAGAAGTGTTTCACTTTTGTAAATAATTTAAGTAGAGAGAACATTCCCTGTGCAGCACCGTGTCTGTTTTATGTCGATTGCACAGAAACGCGGCGTTGTTTCCTCGAGTTTCCACCGTGATACTTGCTGATGCTTGAATGTACTTGCAGAGCTTGTGCTTCCGTGTTCAGAAGATGTTAGAGGCGTACAGACCAGACTGGTGTGAGACCCGAGAAGACTGGTCCGTCTTCCTGTTCTCTCCACAGAACAAGTGAGTCATCGCTGGCTGCATGTGCTTGTTATTGTACGTCATGTCTGTCTGAACAGTATCACAAGTGTAATTTGCACAAGGCCAGAAGGTACATTGACAAACCTGCTGTTTTGCGGCACCACCTTCACCAACACAAACACACTCAATACCCCACCCACACCACCCTTATTGACATGAACAGGTCGCCAAGCTCCCACTGAGGTGGGCTTTATTACAGTATTGACTGTAGCCTTGTACCCACAAAGGAATGTAGTGAATGTATTAACAAAGGAAAATCAAACATTTTTATTCTCCACATACAGTCATGGACAACATTAAGACACAACCTTTAATCCACCTATAGCAGGGGCCTCGAGGGATATTTTGTGGCCCCCACCTTGATGTGAAAGTTGAATGTTAGCGGGGCCCAAAAGATTTATAAAAACGATTCCACTGCAAGTCAATAAAAATAAAAATAAAAAATGTGATTTTGTTGGATGCACTCAGTGGTAGACACTGCTGTGGATGAATGTGAGTATTACAAGACAAATTACATTAACTGTTAATGCAGCCCTTTGGCAAATTGACAGTGGGGGCAGTGGCCATCAACTTATTTGAGTTTGAGAGCGATGGCCTACAGCGTTATTCTGAGCTCTCTTTCCAGAAAATCCAGAATTTCCCGTCAGTTCTCGTCACAAAGAAGGAAACAACTTTTTCCCAAATGAGCAGAACATTAAACTCTTCTGATTTATTTTTGTTGTTGTATCATAATATTTGTCCAAAACAAATGCAGCTTTAATAGAACCAGGCGTTAAAATCAAATGATAATCATGATGATTTTAATTGAAAATGAAGAAACAGACGCCAACAGCAGGATGGACTGATAATTATTGCCTTCACCGTATATTAAAACCATGTCAGGATGTCATAAGCTGAGCTTCAAATTAACATAAATACCATTAACATGTGTCTGAGTCCATGTTGAAATGATTTTAGCTTTTGTTGAAGATTCTTCATTCAATGTTCCTGGATACTCATTGATAATGCTTTTATAAATTAATTTTCAATCTGTGCTCTCTCTCTCTCTCTCTCCCCCTCTCCCTCTCTCTAACTCTTCCTCTTCCTCTGTTTGTTTCTCTTTAATCTCTCTATTCCCGTTTCCCAACAGAGCTGCGTACTCAGGAGTCTTTCTCCTCCGAGAGAGAGTTGTTATTGCAATTTGTTTTGAATTAGCACCAGTGTAAACAGGGCTTGTATTAAATAGTCTCTTCACTGTAAAACAAAGAGGCTTCCATGTTAGTCTGAGGCGTTCCAACTCAATGAGTCTCACAGTAAATAGTATCTGAGGAGATTGTGGCCTCATGTTGAGATGCTACACCAGCATTTCCAGTGATTTTTTCTTTTTGGATATTTTTGCATTTCATTCTCCAGTCATCCCAGCGTGTATTTGTTGTACTGTAAAGCCAGGTTCTCTCGTGTCTCCAACATTAATTCTCTATCATTCTCATCTGTAGCTGTTGGCTGTTGGTGATACCAACACTGGGAGTTATTATTTGCCACTGTGATAATTACAGCTGTGATTAAAGTATCTGAGACAGTGAGTCAGACTTTTGTCAGTTCCAAAAAAGTCAAACAATAAAACGCTTTGGTTTTGACAAACATGCTGGAATTGCACACAGGGTCCTGAGATGTTTACCTGAGTTTTGTGTGTAAACGGCTGCATATGTCAGCATTGGTTGATATTGGATTCAGAAATGATGTAATTAAGCGGCAGAGGTGGCCTAGTGGTTAAGATAGCAGATTTGGGTCCGCCAGGCTTCAGGTTTGAATCCACCAGCTGCCAGGTTGCCATGGAGGCGCTCAGTAAAATGGTAAAGTAAGTGTTTAAGACATGGTTTTGTAGGTTTAATTATTCATTCATCTTCATCTGTGAACGGGTCTCAGGGGCAGCAGTCTCCACAACTGCCACCCAAGTCCACGTCCTTAACCACTGAGCTTCCACTGCCACTTAGGTTCATTTAAAGAATTAATTAAAACATTTTATAAACTTAACAAAAATATCTCTTTTTACCTTGTGGTGAAGTATATTGACAGTCAGTATGTAGCAATTTACCATTTTACATTATTCTATTCCTTGTCCTTATCTGTGGTGAATAGTTAAAATCTATTTGATGTTGACTTTTTTTAAGTAAAGGCAAAGGTTTTTTGTTTTTTTTTCTACAGAGGTGAACATTACCATGTTAAGTGTTTTGCTTCTGCTCTAGTTGGATGCTGCTCATCCAAGTGTGTGACTTTGGGCTAAAGTGTTTACAAGTCGAAAGAGCTGAACCAAAAAATTATGTTCGCATCAAGCCACCCTGTAGATCCTGATGAATACTCTGGGACACAGTAGAAGAAGAGTTGGTAGATTCTACTCATAGTTTCAATTCTGACCAGTTAATGTTGTTTAAGAAAATGACTACTGTTCAAAAAAGGAATTATTTGTCAATGTCACCTTGATGCCATCTAGGCTTCAGAGATTAAGAATCTTTTCTTTCATTCTCATAGATCTTTGTTTTTAATAGTGATTTTTCAGAATTTGCGTTGATGTCTGGAGTTTGTTAGACAAGTGCTTTTTTTCTCTGTCTCGCCAACAGGCAGTGCTTTCGTCACTGCTTTATAAATGAGATTTGGCTTCGTTAAAAGCCCCGGTGTCACTGTGTGTGTGTGTGTGCCGACAACAAGGTGATTCCCAGGGTCTTGTCTAATGAATTGGATGTTCTGGAACTAACTGATCACAGAGTTCAAAGTCACTGTGTGCCAGACAGATCAGTCACAGATGATGTTTTCTGTGAGTGAACTATTTGGAAAAAAAAAAAAAAACGATCCTGTGAACAAAGGCACTGGTTATATAAATCAAAACCACTGGAATGTTAAGGTCAGGTGATCAGCCTCTCCTTGGATTTGTCCGTGAGTCATTTGTTAATGCAATACCCACTGCTCCACAAGAGGGCAAGATCTTCACCAGCTCTCTCTTTCAGGGTCAGACAAATGCGTCAGTCACCTAGCTCTCCCAATGGTCTTTTGATTTTGGATTTTTAATACAATTTGAACAACATAAAAATTCTTCTTTTTCATTCCGGGTCATTTTAGTTGCTGCTTCTAAGTGTCTGAAAATTTCTCAGCCTTCAAATTACAGTTTGAAAGGCTGATAAAAACACAACTGTCTCCTCATTCTTCTTCTCCTTTGTCTCAACTCAGATTTCGACAACTGTGTCAGTCCATCATCGCTCATAAGCTGTTTGACTACGTGGTGCTGGCCTTCATCTTTTCCAACTGCATCACCGTGGCTCTGGAGAGGCCGAAGATTCTACAAGGCAGTTTGGTAAATGAATTTTCACTGTGCGTGTGTGTGTTTGTGTGTGTTTGCTGCAGCGTTGAGTCCCAGGTTGACTCATCATTTGAATAAAATGTGCCGTTAGTGAAGTTCTACCACTCCTAACTTCCCCGACTTTTCTCTCTTTCTCTGTCTGTCCCCCCCGTCGACCCAAACATCTGCTCAGGAACGAGTCTTTCTAACAATCTCCAACTACATCTTTACTGCCATCTTTGTTGGCGAAATGACACTCAAGGTAATATTTATCCACCTGGCTCCACACCAATGAGTCTGGGACGGAAACATCTTTTTTATCTGTCTGTGTCTTCTTGCGTCTTTCTGATTTTCTCTCACGCTGAATCGCCGCCCCAATGTTCCCACACCATTTACTTGTTGTAAGGCAGTGTTCTTTTGGAACAGAGCGGTTATGCAATGTCATTAATTAGAGGCCCAGTCTCATCGTATGGTTGCAGTCCATCTCCAGAACTCCCCCACATCACTGTTTGCTGTTCCTTATTTTAAGGTCTGTTTTCCACTTCCTTAGGGTCCGTCTGTCCTCATCACTCCTTTTTTTTTTTAGACAACCTCTACTTCATCCTTGTACTTTTTCTCCTATTTGCTCTCCGGCTGCACTCCTTCGTCTTTGTGTTTTCAGCCAGTGTCTCGACTGCACAAGTGGTCCATCAATTATGCATGGCAAACATCAATTATTAACCAATCACAGCCCGTCAATGAGCTTCACACCTGTCAGCCCCCCGGCCCAGCCGTACACATCTCCTCCTGTGTCTCTGCTTGCCTCGCTGTCATGTATCTCCATTATGTGTGTTTGATAGCCTAGTGTTAATCTCACTGCGGGACTTGGACTGCGTCTCCAAGTAAAGCCAAACAAAGAGCAGGACGCAGCAGGACGGGTCAGTGGGACGCACAGATTCCTGTGTGTTTTCATAAGAGGCAGCTCTCAAACATGATGAATCAATTCCTGAGATTTCAACAGGTCCAATAATTGAGTCACTTCACACACTATTTTGACAGAAGTACACTTAGAATATACTTTAGGAAATAGACACAGATGGATAGATAGATAGATAGATAGATAGATAGATAGATAGATAGATAGATAGATAGATAAAACGTTGTTACCGACATGAGTCAATTGATTAAGATATAAATATGTGAAACCTAAACAGTGAACAGTGGATGTTAGTGGATCAGTAGGTTCGTAGTTAATGGATAGGTTGTTCCTAGTTACTAGTATTAGTAGTTATACTAATCCTCTAGTATTAGTGGATTAGTGGATAATTGTTGTTGCTGTGTGCAGTATTGTTGAGTAATTGCTAAATTTATTTTGACCATTTAGTTTTCTATCTATCTTTATTTTCTAAGTTTATATGTTGCCTTATCATCATATATTATTAACGTATAAATATATATCTAAATGGTATATATGATAATTAGGGCAATAAACATAATTTTTTTTATTATGTTCTGAACATAATAAAAAGTACTTAGTACTGATTCCAATACCTTTTATTCATCTCTGTAGATATATAGTAGCTGTACCAACTCCTCTTTCAGAGTAATACTAACTTTGGAAGTAATAATGATTGCAGAGTAATACCATATAGGGGCACATTAATTCTCCAAATCTATTTCTGCATTACATTGTTTTTTTTTTGCCAGGTTTCCTGCTCAGAATTTTGAGAATTTGCTGAAGCTTACATTTGGCATTTGGGTTCAAAATCGTTGCCAGTCACTGATCTTTCAACCAGCCTGATAAACGTGTAACCTAAACCACACAATCCCTCGGAGAGCTTTAAATTCAGCAAACAGCTTCAAATGTCAGTGACGAGGTTTTTTTTTTTATTTATTATTATTATTTGAAGATGCAGTGCTCCCAAACCTCTTGTCAAAACACTGCATCAATGCCAAATGGTTTCTGTTTATTAGCACAGACGGAGTGGAGAATGTCTCACTGCTAGATCTCAAACACTCATCGTCACCAGAGCATGCACAAAAATACACACTAACATTACAAGGACGGTGTTTTTTCATTGCTTTTGTCCTCGAGGTGACAGTTTTCAGCTGAGAGGGGTTTTTTTCAGGTTAAAGGTTTATTTTAATGAATGGATTAGAATAAAAGTCAGATTAGACCTTGCTTATGTCAGGCAGGTTATTACGACGGTCTCTTCTCTTCTCCTCAGGTGGTTTCTATGGGCTTGTATATGGGAGATCAGGCTTATCTGCGCAGCAGCTGGAACATTCTGGATGGATTTCTGGTGTTTGTGTCTTTAATTGACATCGTGGTGTCCATGGCTGGTGGAGCCAAAATCCTGGGGGTGCTGAGAGTCCTGAGGTTACTCAGAACTTTACGTCCACTCAGGTTCGAAGGAATCAGACCTGCATGTGTTTTTTCCAGTAGAATCAATGTAAAAACACTATATAATGTGTGTTTTTTTTTTTCAGGGTGATCAGCAGAGCTCCTGGTCTGAAACTGGTGGTGGAAACTCTGATCACTTCTCTCAAACCCATTGGAAACATTGTCCTGATCTGCTGTGCCTTCTTCATCATCTTTGGCATTCTCGGAGTACAGGTAGAATAAATATGACTTCCATGGACTGCACAAATAACAGATTTTGCCACTGTTTTCCTTCATAATCCATCATAACTGACTTCAAGAACTTTTTCCTCTGTTTGTTCTCAGTAAGCACTTACCTTCTCACTGTTTCTCAGCTGTTGAACTTTAACAATGTCTTTAAATCTCTGAGCACATTCCAATCTTATCAGACTCTTCAAAAGTCAGATTTTCAAAATAATTTAGAAGAAAAAAAAAACACCAACCTGTGTGTTATTGTTTTTCTGCTCGCAGCTGTTTAAAGGAAAATTCTTCTACTGTTTTGGCCCTGATGTCAAAAACATTACCAACAAGTCAGACTGCCTGCAAGCCAATTACAAGTGGGTTCACCATAAGTACAACTTTGACAACCTGGGACAAGTAAGCATCGAGTGCACAGGACCGACATTCCTGGATGAAAAGAATCAGGTTTTTATTCCTCTTTTCTGGGTGTGTTTCCCTCCTCCAGGCTCTGATGTCACTGTTTGTACTCGCCTCCAAAGACGGCTGGGTGAACATCATGTATCATGGTTTAGATGCTGTGGGTGTGGATCAACAGGTATGTAGATATAATGGTTTTCTGGAAAGAAAATAAAAGCTTTGCATATTTAACATTTTTCAACACCTTTTTATTCCTTTTATGAAATCTCCGCCTCATGAAAACCCCAGCCGGTGACAAACAACAACCCGTGGATGCTGCTCTACTTCATCTCCTTCCTTCTCATCGTCAGCTTCTTTGTACTTAACATGTTCGTTGGTGTGGTGGTGGAGAATTTCCACAAGTGCCGACAGCACCAGGAGGTGGAGGAGGCCAAAAGGCGAGAGGAGAAACGTCAGCGGCGCATGGAGAAGAAGAGAAGAAGTAAGAATGGATGAAGACTCAAAGTTATATAGACTGATTTTAACAATTTAGTGTGAACTTATGGTGTGGGAAATCATTATTTTTTTGCTACACCACCATGAGCATTAAATACTATTTCAACAACCAGCATGTAAAAAAAGAGGCTCCAACCTGAGGTAATAAAAAAGTTGTTTTACAAAGTAGTTTAGAAACATTTTTGGTAATTATAGCTACAGTAGAGATGGTTGTGACCCTGTCATAAAACTGCATCCTTTGTGTCTTGAATTTAGTATTTAATCATTTTTATCTTATTTGCAAGTTAAGTTAAACTCTATATACTGCAGCATTTATATATATATATTTATATATTTCATCAACAGAAGCCCAGAAGCTGCCTTACTATTCAAGTTACGGCAACATGCGCCTGATGATCCACACCTTGTGCACTAACCATTACCTGGACCTGATCATCACCTTCATCATCTGCATCAACGTCATCACAATGTCCCTGGAGCACTACAACCAACCTCGAGTAGGAACACAGTGTCCACTGAAGAGTTGTTGTTTTTTTTTTGTTTTTTTTTTTGCTTAAGGCATGTGTGAAAAGTCAGGTTAATTATCCCTCAAAGACAGAAAAAACCTCTACTGCAGGGTGCAGACGTGAACTAACAACAATGACTGTAGAAAAGGTGGCTCAGAAATAATGCACGGCTGTGACTTTTTTACTTAATGCATCCGAGGCTGTGAGAATTGTCGTGTTATTATGCGTAATGTCCATTGTGAGTGGTGTTTCATTTATGAGCTTTTAAAGAGGACGACAATTTTACTTTCGCTTTTCCTTCAGCTCCTGTAGCACAGACTATATGCAGTCATATTTTTGTAGCTTCCTACAGGATCATTATGCTGAGTATTAGTGTCTGGGTCATTCAGCCGACTTTCTTTCATTCTCTGCGGCAGTGGTCCCCAACCACTGGGCCGGGGACCTGTACCGGTCCGTTTGGCAAATTGATGCCGGGTTGCAGAGAAATAATGTTTCCTTTTGGCCCCATCTGTCTATTATTTCCACTTGATCCATACCCATATCAACAAAAGAACTGACCAATAGAATGGCTAGGATTCCATCATCTGTAATGCAACTATATTTGATTAGGAAATATTTTCTCAGTGAAGACAACGACAATAAACTCAAAATGATGCATAATTTTTTATACCGGTCTGGTAGGAGAAAATTATAGGCTGTGTGCACTTGAGAAATCCTTCTTGTGCCCATGCAAAGTTAATTTGGGTAGGAAGATTTTATAGGTAGGAAAATATTTCAGAACATCGGAAAATTAATTTTATTAAGGGGTATTTTTCTGCCACAACTTAGCGACCGGTCCGTGAAAATAGTACGAGACATCTTACTGGTCCGTTGCACAAAAAAGGTTGGGGAACTCTGCTCTACGGCTTCAACCTGCAGGGTGTGATTCAACAATGACTTGTTACCTCCAGGAGCTCATGTCCAGACGTTGCAGCAGGTTTAGTCAGGGGTGGCAGTTCAGATACAGCGGAGCTGTGAATGGACTGCTGATTAGCTGTATTGTTCACGTACACGTCGTCCTTCCGTTCACCTGTGATG
>JAFBJS010002163.1:415974-427997 GCA_016785265.1 Paraplagusia blochii | reverse complement strand
AAAAAAAATATTAGGAAAATAAGACTTACTGACCGATCCGTGAAAATAGTACAAGACATCTTACTGGTCCGTTGCACAAAAAAGGTTGGGGAACACTGCTCTACGGCTTCAACCTGCAGGGTGTGATTCAACAATGACTTGTTTCCTCCAGGAGCTCATGTTCAGACGTTGCAGCAGGTTTAGTCAGGGGTGGCAGTTCAGATACAGCGGAGCTGTGAATGGACTGCTGATTAGCTGTATTGTTCACGTACACGTCGTCCTTCCGTTCACCTGTGATGACAAAAAGGCCTGATGTTGTGGGGGGTTTTTTTTTTTTTTCAGAATAGGGAGAAATTGATCATGAGATAAGATGCCATTTGACCTTTAAGCCTGTGCAGGATTTTTTCAACTGACCAGACATCAGATAAATATCACAGGTCTCGACTGTGTTTGTCAGCAGTTGGTCCTGACATTTGGCAACTGCCGCGAGCTACAGCTCTGTTTATGAAAGGTGGAAGCAGCTGGTAGAATTATATCCATCTTCAGCTGCAATGAATATTTAACACTCCCTTAAATGTGTTTGCCAGAGGAATATATGAATGCTCTGCAAATGTAATTTGGTGGCAATGATTATGTGCTTCCTTAAGGGCACAGTGTGTTCTTACAGGAGTCTCAGTTATTTGCCTGAGGGAAACTTGCTTTATACTGCAAATAATGGGAAGAAGAAGAAAAAAAAAAAACTTTTGACTCTGTAGTTTTTCCCTGCTGATTATCTGGATATGCCACACACACACACTCAGGAACATTTCAACATTTCTTCCTCTCTTTTGCCAGTCTTTGGATCTGGTCCTGAAGTACTGCAACTACTTCTTCACCTCCACTTTTGTGCTGGAAGCGATACTCAAACTCATCGCCTTTGGCTTTCGCCGCTTCTTCAAAGACAGGTAACTACAGTGTGTATTTATATCTCCACTGTTGGCAGCGTGATTAGAGTTTCCCTTTCCGTCCAAACCATACGGGTGCCTATGTATCCGCTTTTAATGGCCTCTTCAGTTTGTTTTGTTTTTTTTTTTTTAGCCTGAAGATTCCACCTAGTTCCTGCCCAATAAGGAGCATTAAATCTCACAGTACGGAAGATTTAATGTTACTAAAAATGACAGAGTCACTGAGCGTCGCTTCTCTGTTTTACTCGTGTGTTTGATGATGTTGGAGGAGGGGGAGCGAACATTAATATCTTATTTCCCTGCACATGCACTAATCTGCTCAAACACCATGTCATATAAATAGCGGCAACAACAAGCAGTTAATTTGCTGAACAAATCCATCTTTGCTTTGATCTTTACCAATGTAACTGACAGTCACCAGTGAAATGAACTGTGGCTTATTTGTTCTGGTATCAGGGTAAATAAGTGGAATAAATTTAATTTCCAGAAAAGTTGGTACATGGTACATTACATACATACATTTTCTTTAACAAATTAAATGTTAAAATTATTACCAAACCCTTTTTTTTCCTTTCTATTTGTCAAGTCACTGAAGGCACCTCAGTGGAAACCTGGCATCTGCTGGATAAAATAGGATGATTTTTTTATTGATTTACAATAACAGTGACTTACTCAGTGTGCTGATAGATTCACAGGAATTGAGGAAAGTCACGCTATACCACCATTGCTAACTTAATATTGCTAACATGGAACGTTTAGGGCAGGGGTCTCAAACTCAAATAAGTTGAGGGCAACGTCAGCTTTTAGTGTTCGATACAAAATAAAATAAATATAGATACATTTTTGATAGATTCTGTGTAATACAACACTGAACCAGAAGGAGACCGTGGATCAGGATAACTATAGAATTTACCAAAAATTGTGGAGAACAAATCCATAAAATATTATAAAAAAATTAAACTTTGGGCTGCAAAATATAATTCCACAGAACACAAATGGCCCACGTGCCATAAGTTTGAGACCCCTGGTCTAGAAATCCTATAACAGGCTCCTCTGCCACAGAAGGTAACAAACATTACACCTTCACTGTAAAATGAGCTGATCTTCTAAGGCAGCCCTGATGAGCATAGTATTTGGGATTAACTGTCCTGGTCACCCTTTATTTTTGCTTCCTGCTACTGTACGGGCCCGTGTTGACCCCACGCCCACGTTCATTAACCCACTGTCCAGTCTAATTGACTCGTCCCTGGACGACTGCGGATCACGTTGAGATTGATGTCTCCTCTCCAGGAACATGTGACGACTAATCAAAGTCAGAAACTTATTTTGAGACCGGTGTAACTGTAATGTCTGTTTAATGACATTGACCCATTTGGGATGTTGAATGGAAAGATGAAGGAGGTGAAGGAGGAGTGGACGTTCTGTAGGTGAGGAGATAAGACACAAATGGAGATCCAGACCAGGAAGAGACGGATATTGAACTGGTTGCTCGACTGAGCAGTGACAGTAAACGAAGCGGGACAAAGAGTGATGGAACGAGAAGGAAATGGACAGATATGGAGAGAATTAATCACACACTTATCTGCTGGCACTTTGTCTCATTTTATGTATTGTCAGCAGCAGCAGCTGTGAGCGCTCTTTGTGCGTAGTGTGATTTACCGTCTGGGCCCAGAGTCTTGGCCCAGCTTTAAAACTGGGTTAGTGGAGTCACACACAAACACACTGCCACCAGCAGGAGTTGGAACTTCAATGTAGGTTTCTCAGTATGTGGGCCAGTATAAAAAAAGGTGGTCTAATAAAAGTTTTGCATTGACAAAAAAAAGTTTCAGTTTTAAGTTAATGAACTTAAACAACACAATTTTTAACATTTGTATGTATGTATATATATATATATGTACATATATATATTTATATTTATAACCTTCCTCCTTTTTTTCCAGTTGTGTGTTAGCCATAATAATAACGTCAAAAATGTTCTTATTCTATTATCTTTATAAATTGGTGATAATTGCGATGAGAAAGTGCAGCAGTGGTGGCCTAGTGGTTAAGGAAGCAGACTTGGTAACGCAGGGCAGGGGTTCCAATCCACCAGCTGCCAGGTTGTCATTGAGGTCAACCAGTGGACTCAACACCCACAGGAAGGACGACAGTACGGTGCAGTGGGACTTGGGTGGCGGTTGTGGAGACACCTGTCCCTGCAACCTAGTAACGGATAGAGGATGAAGATAGATGAATGTTGATGCAATTCCTTACATTTTGATTTGGGGTTTGTTTGTTTTTTTAAGAATTAAGTATAGATTATATCTGATTGCATCAAAAAACAAAACTTAAACTTGGCAGAAGTTTGATTCCCAGCTAATGCAAATTATAATTTTCCTTAATTTCCAGAGGAATTAACAAAGTTTATTTATCTTTCTTTCTAAAGATCTAAAAAGTGAAAAAATACATGTTTTTACCCAATATTAAAACCCAACCCAAGTTAAAAAGAAAAAAAAATACACAATACGTCAATTTATTTGAATTACTATTGTGTTCTTTTTCTTTTACCGAGTGTTTAATTTGAAATTCAGAATAACTCTTGTTGCCTGGGGTAGGTTTTATGTCCCACAGCGTAATTGACGAGGGAGGGAAAATAATGCAAACAGCAGCAATTGATGGCCTTAATTATATAGTGAATTTGCTGCAGTCAACAAACGACAGGGATAACTGCCAGTTTCAGTGAAAACAAGGGACGTGAGAAATACATTTTTTTTTTCCGTAAGTTATATTTACGTATAATTCCCTCCCAGTTGCAGATTCTGTTTGTGACCTGGAGTCTCTCTCTAATGGTCCATTGGTATTTAATTGGCAGGTGGAACCAGTTGGACTTGGCCATTGTGTTGCTGTCAGTGATGGGTATCACGCTGGAGGAGATCGAGATCAGCGCCGCTCTACCCATCAACCCCACAATCATCAGGATCATGAGAGTGCTGAGGATCGCACGAGGTACGTCAACACACACACACACACACACACACACACACTAAAGTCTTACAACTGGGATAATGTTGATCACCGCTTTGTTGAAATATCACCACTTATCCCGAGGACGACCTTTGCACATCAGTCTCATCGCAGCGCAGCGAAAAACGTCCTAATTTATTTACATGTGTGTGTGTGAGTGTGTGTGTGCACATTTGTCAGATTACCGCCCGACCTTTCCTCAGTTTGAATGTTTCTCATTTAGACTGTAATTGAACCTGAGGGACTCCCTCCTGAATCCCCTCTCTGTCTCCCTCTGTTTGTAAACTCTCTCACTCTCTCTCCCGCTCACAGTTTTAAAGCTTCTGAAGATGGCAACGGGAATGAGAGCCCTGCTGGATACAGTCGTCCAAGCCCTTCCTCAGGTACAACACACAACAACAAATGCATCCTGATTATTATCCCTGTGTGGTTTCCTTTCAATTAATTCAATCATCTGTATGTGTCACGTTACTATGATAATGAATATATTTAGTGCTGCAGGCTTTGTACAGTGTTTTGGAAAATGATACTCCTTAAAGGAAAGAAAGCAAACATTGTGACACACAATTAGAAATGTGACTCCCTGCATTTAACCTTTTCACTTAAGTGACCAATGGGCAGCACCCAGGGAGCAGTGTGTAGGGAACAGAGCCATGTTCAGTGCCCCTTGACCGCTTGTAGACTTGAACCTTAAAACCTCTGGACCCAAGCCCGCTTCCTTAACCACTAAGCCATCACTGCCTTATGAAATAATGAACTTGATCTGATCTCGCGTCCATCCATAAACTCGAGGACCACATTCAGGTCTTTGTCTGGTTTCGTGAGCCTCTTATGTTAAAGAGGCTCCTTATTTATGACAAATTTTGTACTTTTCTTTTTTTTTTCTTTGCTACTTTAATTTCACCTCTGTGACCGTTAATGCAGATTTGCACTCTAAAGGCAGACACAAATGCATAGCAAATCAAAAATATGAAGATGAACGCAGGATGTTTTCAGCAGAGGAGGAGAGTTGTTTGTTTCTTCTTCCTTTTTGTTGATGGTAATTGCGAGCCATTCTGTCTTATGTGCCAGGCATCATTAGTGCATTTCAAGGCTTTCACATCTTCAGCAGCACTTCATCAACCAGGAGTTTCCAGTGGGAACTTTTGTGGTTCTTTGCAGAAAAACTGTAAAACTGATGACTCCTCTGACTAGTTAACCAGACCTGGTAGAAGCACATACTAGTATAAAAACATATACGTACAAATATCCACCTATGCAGTGATGGAGGATATAATGATATCCAAATATCATTATGTCCTCCATCACTGCATCCATCAATCTCCTCTTTGTCTCCTACCTGGTAGCTCCATCTCTAGGATCATTCTTCTACCAATGTATCCACTGTCCCTCCTCTGAACATGTCCAAACCATCTCAATCTGTCTCCTCTAGCTTTTTCTCCAAACCTTCCTGTCTGTGTTGTCCCTCTAAGCCCCTCATTCCTGATCCTGTCCATCCTTGTCTCTCCTAAAGAGAATCTCACCATCTTTAACTCCTCCACCTCCAGCTCTGTCTCTTGTCTTCTGTCTATTCCTCGTGTCTCTAATCCATCCATCATGGCTGGTCTCACAACTGTCCTGTAAACCTTTCCCTCCACCTTAGCTGACTCTCTTCTATCACAGATCACTCCTGACTCCTTCCTCCAGATGTTCCATCCTGACTCCACCATATTCTTCTCCTCTCTTCCACAGTCTCCACTGCTCTGAACAGTTGATCCCCAGTATCTAAACTCCTGCACCTTCACCTTGTAACCTCATTATTCCACTGTTCTCTCTCTCTATGATTTTTTTTCGTAAAAAAACATTATAACTATGGATTTGAGGGTCATGGTTTTAATATCTACTGCATGGACACAAGGGCTTTCAGGTGAACAGACACACATCACACACACACTCCTGCCTCACATGAGCAGACAATCTCGGCTTCTTTCAACGTCAAAGGTAGAATGAACCAAATGGAGGAAACAGGTGGTGCAGAGGAGAGAGAAGAGAAGGTTCCTTCTCTCCAATCGATCCCTCTCTCATTAACACCGAGTCCTTTCGCTTCATCCCCAGGGAGGCAGGTGACTTGATGAAAATCTGGGATAATTAGTCACAGTTGAAGGAGGTTTTTCACAGTGTCAGACTGTGATTTCATATCCATTCACCCAATGGTTGAGAGTTCAAATCTGACACCTGACACTGTTAAAAGACTGTGTTTTGTTTCACTTATTTCCAGAGCACAAAGAGCGATGATAACCTTTCTGAGATTTGGACAAAAAATTACAGATTTGACAAAAATGTAATGATGTCAGTGTGGTCTATCAGATGATACAACTGTGTGTTGACTGTAAATAGGCAAGGATCATAACTGATTAGCTGTTCATGTATTTATTTTTGTGTGTGTGACAGGTGGGTAACCTGGGCCTGCTCTTCATGCTGTTGTTTTTCATCTACGCCGCCTTAGGAGTAGAGCTATTTGGAGAACTTGGTAGGTTCATGGTATCTGTACTGTTTTTATTAAAGATTATGTTTCAGTGGTGAATAGTGTAAAGCTACGGTTTGTCAATAGAAAGTATTTATTAACTTATAGAATCTGATGTTTGGTATCAAATATTTTCTGTGAAACACTTAAGTTACATTTAAGTGACCTACTTTTCCTGGTTCTTCCAGTTAGTTGAAAAGTTGGAGTCCTTCAAGTCTTCGACATTTGTTTAGAGGAGAAAAACATTAATATTTTCCATTTTTCAGTGCTCTTTCTCTTCTCTCCCGACTCATCTCTCATCCTCAGTTTGTAATCAAGACTACCCATGTGAGGGCATGAGTCGTCACGCTACATTTGAGAACTTTGGCATGGCATTTCTCACCTTGTTTCAAGTCTCTACGGGCGACAACTGGAACGGCATAATGAAGGTACACAGCAGTGGCAGTCGTCTGTATTAATACAACCCGTAATTGCTCAGTGAGGAAGATTCCAGTCTTGTCTTCTTAGAGCGGTCAGAGCCTTGGACTGCTGCCAAACATCTAGGCAAAGATAAAACCAAAACACTTTTCTTTAATGGTCGGGAACCACGCATTTTACTGGAGAAGAAGCTGCTCATGAGGTGAAAATGTTCTTACTCAGCACTGGAGCTGCAGATGTCTGTGCAGATGGGCTGGAGACTGACTGGATCGCACACGAAGCACAATTCTCCTCAGTCCAAATGTCTGTTAAACCACCAACAGCTCTGATGAAGGGAACGGGGATTAAGCTGCAGCCTGTGGGGTGACTTCCCATCATACACACACTGGGAACAGGGACGGCACCATTAGAGTATTGTTACTATTCAACAATACTATAAGGAGTGAGACAGTCTGAAGATACTGTCTCTGAAATAAGACAATGTGGATGGATGGATGGATGGATAGATAGATAGATGGATAGATGGATAGATGGATAGATAGATGGATAGATAGATGGATAGATAGATAGATAGATAGATAGATAGATAGATAGATAGATAGATAGATAGATAGATAGATGGATGGATATATAGGTAGATAGATAGATATATAGGTAGATAGATAGGTAGATAGGTAGATGGATAGATAGATAGATAGATAGATAGGTAGATAGATATATAGGTAGATAGATAGGTAGATAGGTAGATGGATAGATAGATAGATGGATAGATAGATAGATAGATGGATAGATGGATAGATGGATAGATAGATGGATAGATGGGTGGATAGATGGATAGATAGACAGATGATGGATAGATAGACAGATGGATAGAAAGATAGACAGATGGATAGATAGACAGATAGATAGATAGATAGATAAATAGATAGATAGATAGATAGATAGATGGGTGGGTAAATACTATATGCAGTCTGATCTGCTCTCAGCGATGGATGGATAGATAGATAGATAGATAGATAGATAGATAGATAGATAGATAGATAGATGGATAGATGGATAGATGGATAGATGGATAGATAGATAGGTAGATAGATAGATAGATGATAGATGATATATAGGTAGATAGATAGATGGATCAATAGACAGATGGATGGATGGATGGATGGATAGATAGATAGATAGATAGATAGATAGATAGGTGGATATATAGGTAGATAGATAGATACATAGATTGGTAAAAAGCAGGCAGGGCGTTGTGACCATTTGCTGTGGGAATGAGAAGAGAGGAAATAATGAGGTGAAGAACGGTGGCTCAGTGGACAGAGCAGGAAAACGGAGGCAGTAACAGCCGGCACCAAGAGGAGCTGAGAGTAAGACAAGAGTTTAAAGTGTTCACCGCTAATGCTTTCTATTCTCTCAAAATGAATTAAAAGACTCAACTTGAAATAGAAAAAGAACATGTGAGCACAGCTGCGGCTTTGGACATAGGAGGGAAAATAAATGTTGTAGAGAGAAACTGAGGGGAGACAGTGAAGACAGTGGAGAGAGATGTTGTGTAAAGATACACTGCGTGTAAATGTCATTCCAAATTAGATATAAAAGACCAGCTTCAGCTCCGAGGGCAGACGTCATTATGTGTGGTCAGTGCCTGGGTGAGATGCGTTCTTCCTGGAGAAATCGCTTGTCACTTTTGTTCTGCTCTGACTGAACTCTGCCGTGAACAATAGACCAGAATAGAAACTCACTACGATGGAATCAATGGTAAAGAAGTTCAGTCACGTAGGACGACAAAAACTTTGTCTTAGTTACAAGTAGTTACAATTCAACATAAATGCTGCTGGAAAATAGTTACATCGAGGACAACTAGACGTAGCATATGTCCATAATCCATTTTTATTCTGATGGTTGGGGAATGTCCAGCATGTGCACAGTTTGTCTGTTGTGTATATTTGAACATGCATAACAGACACACAACAGAGGACTGTCCTCCACTGCTGCAGTATTGATATCAGGCGCATCCTGAACATTTGGACCAACGTCTGTTCCTGCAGAAAAATACGAACAGTTCCAGCCAGTGGTGAATTTTAAACCATTTGTGTTTGTTTTAGTGAATACAGCCCTTGGATTTGAACGCTCCTCATTTTATGTAAAAGCTATATATATATTTCTAAATAAATTCTTTAAATTCCAATCACCTCAGGCCTAACATTGGCAGTGAGTTTGGATTTTTATGATTTCCCCTGAACCTTTACATAACAGGATCTGACACGACCCATTAACTTACTGTTGTAAGAAAGGACGACTTACTTTAATAAGACACTTTCACAAGGTTTTTACAATCAGCTCTCACTGCCGAACGCTGCCGCGCCGAGTGGTGAAGACGCCGAGAATAAAGAGTAATTCTGCAAATTCTACCGTTGATAATGTTTTTTTTTTTTCATGTGTTTGAATGTGTATTGAATGCTGCTGTCAAAGACTGGCCAGATGTGTATAAGAGACAGGAGCTACCGCTAGGAGACAAAGAGGAGATGCAGAGAAGGAGGACATGGAGAGGACAGAGGACAGTTGATTTTTTTTTACCCCAAAAATAATAGCTCCTGTTCTTTGGCATGTGTTTTTTTGTTCTGTGTTATTTGTGGTGTTATTTGTCCGATGTTTAACACTTTCCTTCATTAACTCACTGTGTCCCGACTTCCTCTTTGTCTTGTCATTGTCTTCCTCATATGAAACCAGGACACATTGCGTGAGTGCCCACCAGACCACGGCACCGATGTGGACTATGCCTGCAATCCAAGCCTTCAGTTTATCTCGCCCATGTACTTTGTCTCCTTCGTGCTCACCGCCCAGTTTGTGCTCATCAACGTGGTGGTGGCCGTGCTGATGAAGCACCTGGACGACTCCAACAAGGAGGCCCAGGAGGAGGCGGAGATGGATGCAGAAATTGAGCTGGAGCTGGCCCAGGGCACCCTCTGTTGCATGGGAGCCCCAAATTGTGGGGGTGGAGGAGCAGAGAAAGGACTGGTGGTGGCTGCGCCAGGGCCGGGAGCCACGGCAGGAGGGAGGGATAGAGGAGGTGGAGGTCGAGGAGAGAAGGGGAAAGGAGGGAGCGAGACACGTCACCCGGCGGCTGCTTCGCATCCAGGATCGTACAAGTCCCACAACTCCACCATGTACTCACCAGCTCAAGTGAGTTTGTGTGTGATTGGGAGTGAGTGTGTGTTTCAGGGAGGCATCTGCAGAGTCTGTTTAAGTCAAGACCTGTTTATGTGTTTATTTTATATTTTTTTATAGTGAATATACGTAATTCTTGGGTTTCATACTAGCGATAAACCAGATAATCCCGTAATCATCTCCTCTGCTGGTTTGAAAACTCCTGAAACCACTCATAATAGGCAGGATATCAATTTAATTTTGATTCCCATTTCAGTTTTTGTCAAGTGATTCTGGCTCTTCTCAGTTTAGATCACGTGTGTCAAACTCAAGGCCCGGGGGCCAAATGCAGCCCGTCGAGTCCTCTTTCATGGCCCACAAGAGCTTACAAAATATTTTTTTACTGTCAATACAGCAGAGATTCTTCACCTGATCAATTGAAAATTGTTTAATAAGAAGCCAATGAACAATATTAGTTACGTAAATGAATAATAACAAACTGTAGTAACATGCAGTTACATGTATAATCCTACATTTATAACCGGCCCTTTAAGGAGATTGTGTTGTTGATGTGGCCCCCTGGTGATGATTTTGAAATGATTTTGGTTTAGGAAAAAAGGTGAAAAAAAGGTGGCAGATGAACAATTAGATCAGTTCCATTTCTTTTGGGTTATTTTTTTCATAGTTAACATTTGTCAATTCTTGCTGTGTTTCCTTATTTAATATAAATATCTTAATATTAACCTACTAATAATGTCACACAACAGGTGTTAATCATATTCAAGTTGCTAAAAAAAAATTATTATTTGTCAAAGAGAATATGAGGCCAAGGCAGTTAATTAAGAGCATTAAGCTGCAAATGTCATGAACAGTAATTAAATCACTGACTCAGGAATGAAACAAACAACAAAACTACTAAGTAAATACAGACAAGACCAAGTTAATGGACGTTAATGTAACGCTGTACACTTTTATGTGTACAGCGTTTATGTCCAGAATTACGTTAGGACATTAATTTAAAAATAATAATAATATTCTGCTTAAGTATCAGCCGTTATCCAAAATTTAATCAAACACACAAACGTGATTTGGGAGATTCAGCACATGAGAGTCAAGCCCAGGTCATATACTTTTATTTATCAAGTGAAGATTGAATTTCTCCCTCATTGCTGTAGTCATAGCAACCAGGAGAGAGACAGCCAACTTTACTTTGCTAAGCCGTTTTTAGGTGCAGCTCTTGCAATTTTTTTTTCTTTCTTTTTTTTTATAAACGATCAGACTGGCTGGGACTCACACTTTGATTATGCAACCACTAATGATGGTCTGAGCTATGGACGCCACCGCATATGAGGATATGAGTCATTGGCTGCTATCAAGGGTTTCACCTTTGTAGCTAAATCTGGATGCGCTGAGTCATTTTTAGCTCCGTGTTGGACGAGAAATTAGAACCAAATGCCAAACAAACAGTGGATGAACGGCCAGTGGGCAGAACTGTGTGTTTGGGTGCATTTAACAAAACGGCTGCAAGTTATTTTGGTGACCATATTGCATCCAGTGCAGTTTCTTCGAGTGGGCACAGTCTTTGACATCATAACATACACATATATATATATCTATATATGTGTTCATATGTCCTAACAGTTAAATCATACTTTATTTAGTCGTAACATTTGGGAGAGAAACCTTCAGGTCACAGTCCCTTCAGTTTTTGAACTTCAGATGTTGAACGTTCCACTTTTGCCCATAAATTATTTACCAGTTTATGATATTTTATAAAACAAGAACTGCTCGAAGGTTTTGGGATCGATTAACAATTTTTTTTTCCTAGGACGAGATGGTGTCCTCTCAATATAACTCTCGTATTAACAACACTGGGAATATTTAGAGATATATAAAGACAATATAGAAATTATTGTAATATTATGAGGATTTTGGCCAATGGACAGAGTAAAGTGTTTATTTAACAGTTTTTTTGTATATTTTTTCATCAAATCATTTTTAGGAGAATTAATCTCAATCACTTTTTA